>JAOXJP010022337.1:0-17228 GCA_025762735.1 Platanus orientalis
GTGCAAATGGCACCAGAGGGGCTAATGCATCATTACAGAAAAGTGATTTACACTTTTTGGGGGGCACTTATCACTTTTTGGCGCTGATGTGTCCTTACTTTGGTGCCGTTTGCACAGTTCTCATGAGATTCGTTTTCACCTAAGCCCCCCCCTGGCGCCTTTGACAGCAATCAAATGATCATGTAACAAATTCAATCATCAGTTATCTATTTAGGATGACTCTTCCTTGAGTAGGGTTGCAATTATGCCTGAGTTAGGAAATCAACTAAAGCACAACCCAAACTACATTTTTCAAACCCTAAAACATATGAGAGAACAAATATAAGATTAGGAGTTGATTAGATTAGATTAGGATTTAACTAAATAATAGTAGATTTGTTTGATTTAGTTTTTATCTTTATCTTTGTAATTAATTTAATTTCTATTTTTATCTTCGTAATTGTCTATTTAAACAAGTGATGTCGTAATTATGTTCAATCTATTAATAAGAAATTAAGAATCATTCTTTTCTTAAAATTATTTATGGTACTAGAATAGAAAATGTTATTTTGAGAATAGTCACGTGTATTTTCTGTTTCCCAACAAGCGGTACATAATGGTCTTCCAGCTTCTAAGAAAGATAAGCTTCTCCTCTTTGTCCTTCCAATCATACTCCAGCATATCTTGTTGTTGCTTCTGATTTTCTAACTTAAATTAAGGACACCCACTATCGATCAATATCTTCCATCATTAAAACTATAGAGAAATATATAAAAGTAGAACAATGACAATAATCATACGAGATTCAATCTAATTGCTGTTAATCTCTCTATAAATGAGGGAATAACAGAAGGTATATCATGATACACAAAATGATACAGGAAATCATGCTAATAACAATGAGATGCACCAAATCTTAAAAGGAAATTGAAGAACATTCTTGTAAGAACATGAAGAACAATAAAAGAATCATATAGAACACAAAGTAAAAGAATTCTACTCTAAATTTTAAGAAATTATGCTAGAAATATTTAAGAAGCAAACGAATCTCGATTTGTTGGTAACCAATCCCAATCTGCCACCTAAGAGGTGCCTCATTAATATTATAACCTTCTTGTAACATTGTTTACATATATTTAGATAACTTAATTTATTTTTAATAGGTAAATTAGTAGAACACATTCTCTCTAGCCTAGATTAAAGGAAACCAAATCATAGGGATTTTGCCAATCAATTTTTTTCGGTTTCCACTAATGTGAAATAATTGTTATCCTTGAACCTGGCTATCCTCAATGTAAACATCATCCTTGGACCTGATTATCATCAACTAATTGAGTTTTACAGTTAAGTTTTGTAAAATCATCGTCCTTAGACTCAACCGTTTGGCATAGCTTTTGCATCCTCCTCCACTCTTCCTCCGTTCTATATAGAAATAAAAAAATTTAAGGCTTCCAACTTGCAAATTTTATTCCCCTCCTCCATCTTTCCAAAGAACCCTAGATTGATATTTCTTCTCTAAGATAAATTCATAGATACAACTTTGAAGCTAATGACAAGCAAAAGGTAATATCCAAGGAAGAGCATTATTGCATGTAGGTGTAGGAGAAAAATGAAAAGAAAAAAAGGTTAATAAAATTCTTATTGGTTTAAAAGAGAATAAAAAAATTATAAAGAGAGATTAAGGGTTATCTATCTTACTAGTTTAGAAGAGAAAAAGGCCATTATAAGAGAGAAAGTGTTGTTTTTGGAGACTTACCCAATTTTGTTTCCTCTATAGAGAGAGAATCGTCTTCTCTATTAATTTCCTTAATTAAAATAATTTGTTTATTTAAATATGACCAAACAACATTAAAATAAGGTATCTAATTATTGAGGACATAGGTGGCAGAATGGGATTGGTTAGATTTGCTATGTAACTACATTCAACAGATCTGAACTTGAAGCAAATTACATTACACAAAATGAAAAGTAAAACTACGAAGTCCTTTTAAAAAAATTGCAACAATTTTCCATCTATTTTTTCTATTCCACTTAATAACTAACCTAATTCTAAAAACATTCTACAAATTCTAAAAGAAAAGAATTTCAAAATTGCCAAGGGGGGAAGTAGAAAACCCTTAATATATATATATATCGAGAGAGAGAGAGAGAGAGAGAGAGAGAGAGAGAGAGAGAGAGAGAGAGAGAGGAATGCTAACCTCCATACTAATGAGAGTAGATTAGCGTGGAGTCTGGTTTTTTTAGGACAAAAATTGCTCATATTTCTTTTATTCTTAGAAATCATTAAAGCTACATCTGGTCGTCCAGATTTGGGCCAAATCCGGTGGAATCTGGAATAGGATTCCATTGATTAGACGGATTCCACACATCTTGTTGGCTGGATTAGAAACCTATCGATTTTCGTGCAAATCCAATGGAATCCATCTCTTAGTATCTTTTTTGTTTTCCTTTTCCATCCTATAAGGTGGAAACTCCTCCCTATTATGTTGACCATTGATCTCTTATGGATTCCAAAAAAATTATTTTGTATTTCTTGGCAATCAAATTACAAATAGGATTCTTGTATTGCATTCAATTCCTTTTCTAATCCTTTCTATTCTTTTGTACTTTTTGGATTCTCAAATTTCTTTTATAATCCACTCAAATCTGTACATCCAAACGAAGCCTAAGGGTTTGGTCATTTTGGTTTTCTTCCCAAAACTTCTGTTCCATCTTTTCCTCTTCAGTCAAGCATTGGGCTTTCAACCTCTTACAAAAGTTATCTCTTTCTCCATTTTGACTTTACTTCAACCTCTTCCTCTATTTAGTCATTTATTCCTTTAAACAAAACATTGATATCTCATAAATAGTAGAGATCTCGGAATTTTAGTACACGAATGGTGAGGAACGGTGGATTTACTCCTCTATCTTGTCACTATCTAAAAAATATAAATGCAGTTTTCAAAAAAAGATTTTGTCACATTGTTTTGGAGAAGCAAGGTGCTTCTTTCATGGCAAAGAAACCATAAATGTCACAAGGGTGGGGATTAATGCCTCAATGATTAAAGTTTCAGTCAATGCATCTATGGCTAGGGCCTCTATTTGTATTTCTTAAAGAGAACTCTAAGTTAGTCTTCCTTTTCCACCTCCATCGATATAGTTACTTGCTGCTATAAATTGACGGCTCTGGCAGAGTTAGCATGAGTAAGATGAAGCATTGTTTGTAGTTGCTAGGTTGTAGATGGTTAGAAGGTTTGTCATCGGCACCCTAAAATAAAGGGAGGTCAGTTGAGATCCACAAGAAACGGAGAAGATAATAAGGAAAATGATGAAAAGAACCCTCATTTTATTTTGAAAAAAAAGGGATATTTTTTCTAAACAAATTTGAGCATAATGCTAATCTGCTCTCATTAATACGTAGTTTAGCATTATTTAAGGGCATATTAGTCATTTTTTATAAGACTTAATCTTAGAAATATTGGATTTACATAGCTAGGATTTTTTCATGTATAATTTAAAATTGATTAGGTGTATGCACATGCATCACATGGATGATTTTCCCAGACTTACATAAAGGCATATGGACCTATCCATTTTCAAATCCAACCATTAATGGATTAGGGTCTTCAATCATGGAAAATTGACCTATGAAGTCAAATCCATAATTAAGTGTGTTGGATTAGTCTAACCATTAAAGTTTTAATCCACTTGTGAGGGGTAAATTTGGAATTTTTTATTACTTAGGTAGATAAGGGTATTTTACCCTTTTGAGCATAAATGGTATTTATTTTCCCATTTGAATTCCTCATGATCCCGAATACACCCTTCTTGTAGAATCATGGTTGATCCCAAATTTTGACTCAAACTTCTGAATGGATCTTGAAAGCTCTTTAAAGTAATGTTAGATTAGACCTTAGGTGACATTGGTCTAGGAAGATATAACTCACCAACAAGCTCTACAATCCCCCTCAAATATCAACCATTAGAAACCCTAAAAAGCACCGCAAACTCTAAAAATATCAAAAACCCTAATTTGACCTAATCTGAATCTTAGGAGGTTAAGAACTTGTCCTTAATCCAATTTCTTGGGAAAATGGTCATGATGGCCTAGCACATAGAGATATGCAAAAATACCAATTTTGGCATTGCTTCCTTTTTTTTTTTTCCAACTAAACAACTAAGCAGTGTTTGCCCATAAGTGAGCCACAACATCTGGGTGCTCGCTGGACATTTGCAACGACATGAATCACATCCCATCAATTTCAAAACATTAGAAAAACATATATATTTAAAGGAACCACTTTCTAGGTCTTTGGGTCTGCTCCAGCTTCATATCTTAAAAAGATGTAGTTTGCCCCCACAAAGTTCATGTGTATTCTAAGAACCACTTTTACCCCTTTTCCCCTCAACATTGCAATCAAAAACTTTTTTGAATCACAACGCATCATGAATAAAATACCTACTCATGTCAAATTCATTTTTGATTGAACAAGTGTGACCGAAACGATTAAGAAACTTGAAAATGATTGTTTATTCACATCCCTTAGAGATTGGTAGAAAAAAGTATACTCGAATAGAAAAAGGGAGAAATTAGGTTTTCAAAGCCATTTTGGAGCATTAATTACTTCTTCAAGAATATTTAATGCCCATTATGGATCATTAATGCATTCTTTTAAAAGATAAATCTAAACAAGGCACTAACTACATCAACCTTGACACATAGCATGACCCTATTGGTGCTCCCAAATATCTAGATTATCATTGCTTCCCAATCCCCCCTTGCCACATGTCACCCTCCTACTTGTCCACCTCAATCCTACCTCAGCCCTCATTAATACCTATCATATTAACCTTTCCACATGCTCTCACCCCATTCATCCACCTTATTCCTACTTTAGCACTCATTAATACCTACCTCATTAGCCTTACCACATGCCCTCACCCCATTCGTTCACCTCACTCCTACTTATCCGTCATTAATACCTACCATATTAGCAAGCCACATGCCCTCATCCCATTCGTCCACCTCAATTCTACCTTAGCCCTCGTTAATATCTACCATCTTAGCCTTACCACATACCATCACCCCATTCATCCACCTCATTCCTATCTTAGCATTCATTAATACTTACCTCTTTAGCCTTACTACAGCCCCTCACCTCATTCGTCTACCTCACTCTTACTTAGCCCTCATTAATACCTACCCTTTAGGCTTACCAATTGTCACATACCCATTGGTCCACCTCATTGCTCACCTAGCTCTCATCATGTCCTACCCTCTTATCCTTGCCACATACCCACATCCTATATATCCACCTCATTGCCTACCTAGCCTTCATTATAACCTACTTTCTAAGCCTTGTCATGTGTAACCCCCACATTGGTGCTCCCTAAACCAATGCAAAGTATTATCATTGATATCCCATCACCTCTTGCCACTTGTCCTACCACCAATGGTCCATCTCAAAGCCTATCCATAGCCTTTATTATGGAATTTTAAAGCCCTCCACATGACAGCCTCTAATCATGCCACATAAGAGGCTAACATCATCTTTCTTACATCACCCCCTTGCCATGTGTCAGTCGCTTATTGGTGTTCCCATTTACATTTGGATCTCTCCTTGAAACCATCACTTTTTTGCCACATGTCAGGCCTTAATTGATGCTTAACTAACCTAAATAAATCCTAATGAAAATAAACCAAATTTTACCCAAATACAACCTATATTCGAACCATATCTAACCCAGATCCAAATCCACTTCCAACCCAAATTTTGGCTATAATTATAACCCCTCCAACACATTAAAAGGATTGAAAATTGTTGAAGAAGACACGTTATGATGCCCCCAAACCTAGACTTGGATATGGGATCTGTATGTGCCCTGGATTCGGATAGTTACTTTCACATTGATTCGAGAACCAATGTTCACAATTTGATATTTATAATTCAATAATCATAAGTTCACAGTCAAATATTCAATAATTTTCAGAAGCGTATTCACATACTTAATTTGATAATTATGGAAGCATCAATATCACATGGATCACAATAGTCCAATAATCAATAGTGACAACAAATTGTAACAATATAATCTCCTATGATAGACAATATAGTAGAGTAATCAGTAATTACATCAATAGGGTACCTTCTCACCCAAAATACACACAAGGGAAATGAATATCTACTAATCTAAAAGTATGGACCCAACATAAAGGGTCCTAAAATATGTCTAGAATAGATGTTAGAATTAAATAAAAGCTGAGGATGTCATAGCAAGTCTCTCGGATGGAAGACCTGCAATAGTAGTCAGTTTGAAAAACAAATAGCTAGGTTAGTCCCAACCTGTAAGCAATCTAATAGATTATAGACAATATGAAGTAAAACATAAATTTGAGTACTAACATGTCCAAAGGCCAATACATAACTAAACAGAGGTCAATATACTAACTATAATCATGCTAGCATGAACTAAATAATAATCAAATATCAAACTGAAATCAAATGTTTAATACAAAGTTTTAAGTTCAAATAAAGAATTTTCACTTCACGATTCGAAGTTTAATACTAAACACTAAATAAGAGTCAGTGTCTAAATGAGTAATTCAATATGGAGTTCAAAGCTTATAAGTTCAATGGCATTTTAGTTTCAAAAGATTGAAAATTCAACGATTCAGAGTGTTTGGAGTTTGATAATTCAAAGTATTCAAGGTTCAATGTTTAATATTCTAATGGTTCAATGTAAAGTAATCTTATACTCTGGTCAACCCCACGGGTAGGGTCCTGATCTCATGTCAAACCCCACAAGTAGGGCCAATGTCTTTGTTGTAACCCTAAGGTTAGGGTTCTGATCTTCTATTTAATCCCCAAAAGTAGCGTCAATATCCGTGAACCAAATAGCATGTCCAAAGTACTTCCTTACACTTAGCCTTGTGAATAGGCCCAAAGAGTCAAGGATACACTTATCTTGGTATTAAGGCCCACATAGTCGATAATCACACTTAACCTTATGAGAGGGCCCAAAGTGGGTCAAAGGTTTAAAATCTAATAGGGTTCACATCAAAAAGTTTGAAGGTTCACATAATTTCAATAATCAAAATATTTTTATGATGCATAAAACAAATATAGGCATAGCATTTCCATTATTCAATCATTTTAAAGGCATATGATTCACTTAGATTTAATGTTAGCCCATGATTCGATATTAATAAGATTAGAGTTACAATAATTCACTACGGTTTCACACAAGAGCAATGATTTAAAGTATGTAATAGGATTCAATGGTCCACGTAGTTCATATAATCACATAGAAAGTATAGAGTTTAATAGAAGTTCAATACAAATTTACAAAAATTTAGAAGTTTAAATGATTTTCTAATGAATTTAATTCTAGAGATCATCTAAATATCACTTTTAATGGTCTAAGCAAAGCGAAAAGCAAGATTGCTTTTCAAATTAGTCATTAATAGTGTAGATCTTGAAGGATTCACAATTTCACACAAATTTTCAAAGATTCACATGAAAAAAATTCAGATTTTACATGTCCTAAAGGATTCAATGAAGGAATCAGTCCACATAATGTTTAAGAACGTTAAACTTCCACAAAATAGGTGTATATTTAAAGCTCAAACAAGATTCAATGGTCCAAAGCATAGATTTACAGAATTTTAAAAGGATCCAATAAGAAAAAAGTATACCAAGCATAAGGAGTAAGAAAAACTTCCTAAGGAAGTTAAAAATAATAGATCTAGCATAGTTCAATGGATTAAATTCAAAGATTTCCAATAATCTCAAAGAATTCCATGGATAACATCACATAATTTGAAAATCAAAGAGAAAAATTCATAACATCACCCATAGTAAGCAAGATTAACTCACAAAGCTCAAATCCAAAATCTCCTAACAAAAAACCTTCACTTCAATCTCTACTAACACCTTAATTTGTAAAATAAGTATAGATCTAATATTAGAATAATGAAATTAAGAAGATCTATCAAGAAAATAAGTTACTCTAGCATATTTTCCATGATTGGGAGTGAAACTTATCTAACTGGGGAAGAACTCCAATCTTCTTCTCCAAAACTCTCTAATTCCTACTCATTTTGTTCTAAATGGGTCTAAATAACCTAAATGAAGTATTAGAAGTCTTATAATTCTTTTAAGATGAGATCTCACCTATTTGGAGGTCTAATGGTTGAAAGCCATGTCACAAAGAGGCAAAATTCAAAATTTCCATAATTCATCTTTTTGGGTCGTAACTCATGTGTTTGATTACACTTGTATCCAATTATCATGTTCGTAACCAATTACACTTGTAACCGATTACCATATTCATAACCGATTACACTTGTAACCAATTACCATATTCGTAACTAATTACGAGCTTCTAAAAAAAATCCCAAGGACTACACCCCATGAGCATAACCGATCATGAGGCTTTTGTAACCGATTATCATATTCGCAACTGATTACACTTGTAACCGATTACTATATTCATAACTGATTATACCATGACTCATGTGTGACTCATCATGACTCGTGTCTTTTGAATTTTCAATACACTCATCGCGGAAAAATGACTATAACTTTCTTTACAAAACTCCGAATTACAAACTATTTGAGGCATTGGAAAGTAGACTCAAAGACATTCCAATGGTGTATGATTTGCACTCTAGTTGTCTTAGGATTGGACAGGTGTGCTTGTAAAGTTACCCTAATTACGCACTTGAGGCAACATTCGAGCTTGACAGGTTTAAAGTACCTATTAGGCTCTCCTAGAGGAGGTGAATATGATATTAAAATTCTTCTACCCCTTTTTGGAGTTGTTGGGATTAATTTTAATCTTCTTAACTTTAGTCCTAGTGAGTGTGTGCTTCAATGTGTCTATTCAAGAATATTATCAAATAAGTAGAGTGCACAAGTAGTAGAGAGTATACAAATAAAGAGACAAGCAATCACACACTCAATCCACAACAAGAGATTTATAGTAGTTTGGCATGAAGGCCTACATCCATTCTTCTAAATCTCACTCTTGAGCTTAGGTGTATTTTATTTAAATTTCCTAATACAACCTAGATAAAAAGATATAAAACTTAAACTACTTGTACAAAGTAAGCTACACAATACACTCGATATCTCCGACGAGTGTTGTCGAATTCCAGTGTCTCCAGCGAAAGCAAGGCAATAAGATAACGAATGAAAAATGCAAATGAATGCAAGGAAAAGAAAATATCACCATAGTTTTGTTGATGTTGTTGTTTGCACAAAGTGGGAGTGCTCCTTATAGAGATAGTATTCTTTGGTAAACCCACACCACTAGAAGCTTTGGCACTGGAGCTCCATGAGCTTGGCTAAGCAAGAGTTTTCACTTGGAACAACTCACAAAGGTCTTTTTTCAATGTATAGAAGCTTGGTAGCTTAGAAGAGAAGACTAGAGAGTAGTATGCAACTGAGGGGAAGTTCTTTTCAACTCAAAATAGTGAGAGAGAAAGTTTTCTCAAGAAGGAGACTCACTTTTGGTAAGGGTTTCAACACTCTCTAAAATACTTGAAGTATTTTCCCTAAAGGGAAAGTTTCCCTTTTATAGGGGTTGTGGACCCCTCTCCAATGTTGAATTAGAATCTTTAAAAATAGGTAAGAAATCTTAGCCACATATTTTAAAATGGGGTTTTAAAATTTTATTTTCCTGCGCATGCAATAGATTGTAAGATTTATAATCGGTTACACTTCTAATCGGTTACAAATCTTACAACCGATTACACTCTATTTTCTGGGTGATGTAACTCAGTTTTGTAATTGATTTTACTAATCAAGTTAAGTGTTCAGGTCTGAATATTTTTATCTCAAACAATACTCAAACTAATTATAGCTTCTACTATTGGTTTGGTTTGTAACCGATTGTGGCTTCAATAATCGGTTTGAGGTGAAACCGATTGTAGATCTGCCAATCAATTTGGCTTGTTGCTCCTACACTTGATTTGACTAACTTTAATGCCCTTCCATAGGGATGATACCTTGGGATTTTTTAGATGTATTTGTGAATGAAATGATGAATGATTTTGGTCTACTCACACTCAAAACCTCCCATAATGCATGCATGATTTATACCTTTGAATCTATAGGATTTTGAAGCAAGCATCAAGCTCTTGGGGCTTCATGTCTTTGGTCCACTTGGTCTTCTTTTTGACATAACATGGACACTCACAAGACATACACAAGATACATAAAAGTTTTGACCATGGGATTGACAACAATACACATATGACTCAACAATCTCTCCCTTAGTTAATTCCACGACAAAACCTCTAAAAACAAAATTTTACCATCTACATACCCCAAACCCAATTACAAGTTACCAAAGGAAACTAAACAAGTAATATAAGATGAGACTCTTGATAGCTTGAGCACCTTGAAGAACCCATTTTCCTGCATCACAACCACAACATATACCTTCCTTATGCCATGAGATCAACCATAGAAAAATAGTACAAAGCTAGTGATGCTAGTGTGTGTAGTGATTTGGTGAAGTGAGTGTTTAGAGTCCAATGTTATAATGTTAATTAATTTAAAGTTTTTGTTTGACTCTCCCTTAAAGTAGCAATACACTCACTCAACACACTCTCCCTAAGTATGATAACCTTTTCTCCCCATTTTTGCCAGGAATATACAAGGATGAAACAAAAATATATTTCATTGAAAGGAAAGATGGTTGCATGCATCATGTCTGATAAAAAAACAAAAAATGGAGCACAACAGCTCAATCACCTAGCAACCAAAAACAAAAAATCTTATCCTCTAGACCATCCTATGAGAGTGAGCATAGACTTAGTCACCCTAAGTGTATACATATTGGGGACCTCCATTATCAGACGAGGAACTAACATCACCACCATCTTCATCTTTATCTCCTTCCTCTCCTTCTTCTCCCAACACACCCTCATCTCCAAGCATCACCCTCTACATCACCAGCGTCACCACCAACTGTAAATGGGGCAAAAGTCTCATCATCCTCATCCTCGCTCTCGTCACTCTCACTGGCTGAAACCAGTAGGAGAAGCTCATTGGGAGTGACATAGGACAATCGAGCAGCAATCGCCTTCTGATTAGTGCTAAGGTGACATTGAGTCTTGGTGAGACAACATTAATTCTTGAGAACCTTAGTGATATTGTTCACCAGGGTGTTGAATAGATACATCATGGTGCCTCGAACATTTGCAATAGTAGACCGAGCAAGATTAGGCTTGAAGGTGCGCTTGGACTTCTCACCTTCCTTGGTAATAAGACCCATCTTACTAAGAGATCCCATGGTAATAGGGGGATTGTGATGGTGAGAAGTAGCACCGGCCTTGAAGGGTACCTTCTCCTTCATAATAAGGATTGGAAAGGGGATGCTCCTTATGGCATGATCAACAAATGCGGTCTTAAGCATCGTGTGAGAGATGATAGATGGGATGTTGATGCTCTTCCTGTTCAAAATGGTATCAATAACATACGTCATATGGACTGTCAACTCACTATGGTTGGTGGTAGGCAGGAGATTGTAAGTAAAGACTCGTTGAAGAAACTTCATGAGAGGTAGACACTTTTTCTTTACATGATTTCCCTAAGCCACAAGCTTTCCACACAAATGGACTGTCATGTCCGCCTTCTCATCGGGGGTCATCAATGGAGGAGGAAAAGCTATGGGGTTATGCAATTCTCTTAGAATGCCTATCACATTCAAAATGTAGTCTGGATTGATGTGAATGGGCATCTTATTAACTGAAGTAAAGAAGGTGAGAGCGACATGATTCTCATTGAAGACATTTGAGAAGAAGATTCTAAACCCCTCTTCTTGGACGGGGCCCTTGAACTCAAAGAGTGGTGACCAACCACGAGCTATGAGTTGCTCACACAGCTGAACCATTCATAGAACTTCTGATTCTACACTCCTTTCACAACTAGGGCATAGTTGAAAAAGAGATCCTTATAGCGAGCTAGACTAGCGAGATTGCGGACTGGAGATTTTAGGTTAAACTTCCTACCTTTTGAGGGATGTTTGGGGGCGCTCTCCACCAAGGGACTCTTCCCTTTCCTCTTTGAACTTAGATCACTAGCGGAGGCACTAGCCATAATGTCCTTCTTGCTCATCATTTTCTTGACTCAAGTCATTCGAAGAGGTATGAGAGGTAATATTTAAACAAGAACAGATGAAAATCTAGTGTGGGAGGCAAGGTAAGTTCGTGCGAGAAGAAAAGAGAGGGATTTTTGGTTTAAAGCCAAGTCCTACTCTTATATAGGGTGGGAAAAAACTCAAAAATGCCCTTCAAACTGATTGTAAGATCTGCAATCGGTTTGATTTACTACTGATTGGAGATTTGTAATCAGTTACATATGTAACTGATTGCAAATGCTACAACCGGTTACACCACTGATCCTACTCCATGGCTTGCATATTTTGAGGAGCAAACTTCATCTCTTTGGAGACCCCTTAGGAGATGTGTAGCCCCTAGTGTACATACTTTAAAAGTATGCAATATCTCCCCTCTTTGTACCAATATGACAATTTGTCAAAATGATATACTAGGATCTCTAACTCCCTCACAATTGCACTAAAGTTGATCTTAGAAGGAAGTTAACTAAGAGTGCACAAACCAATTGCACTACGAAGATACTCAAACCTTTTTGTGTCAATGAGTTTGGTTATAATATCTACCAATTGGTCATCAGTCTTCACATAGTCTAATGAGACAACCTTCTCTTCCACCAGTTTCCAGATGAAATGGTGTCAAATGTCTATATGCTTTATTCTTGAGTGTTGAACAGGATTTTTAGAAATGTCTACTATAATTTTGTTATCCACAAACAAGCTCATTATGTCTTAATTCAATTTATAGTCCTTTAGCATTGGCCTCGTCTACAAGAGTTGTGTGCATCCACCATCCGCTGTAATGTACTCAACCTCAGCAGTTGACAAGGAGATAGAGTTTTGTTTCTTACTGGGCTAAGAAATAAGATTGTTACCTATGTAGAAGCAACCTCCACTCGTGCTCTTGAGATCATCCACATTTCCAACCCAATCAACATCTGAATATCTCGCTATCTTAGATGTGGTGTCAAATGGGTATCACAACCCAAACCCCATAATCCCATAGACATATCGGATGATCCGTTTAGCTACCTTGAGATGTGACTCTGTAGGAGCAGCTTGATATCTAGCTCATGTACCTACATTAAAGAGATATTTGGTCTGCTAGCAGTCAAGTGGAGCAAACTCCCAATGATGCTCTAGTAGTAGGTGGAATCAATCGCGACTCCTTTAAGGTCCTTAGTGATCTTATCACTTGTGTTAATGGGGGTGCTAGTAGGTTTGGATTCTTATAAACCAAACTTGGTAATAAGGTCTTTTGCAAACTTGGTTTGGCTCAAAAAGATGTTATCATTGATTTGCTCATTTAAAACCCTAAGAAGAAAAACCTTAGTTCTCCTTCCATACTCATCTCGAATTTTGATTTCATTGTTTAGGCAAAACCATAAGACATCTCCTCATTAGTGGACCCAAAAATGATATCATCTACATATATTTAAGCAATAAGTATATGAACATTTTGTTTTTTTATAAAAAGTGTTTTATTAACACTTCCACAGTCAAAATGGTGATCAAGAAGGAATCTGATGAGTCTTTCATACCAAGCTCGTGGAGCTTGTTTGAACCCATGAGAGCCTTCTTGAGCCTATATACGTAGTTAGGCAAGTGAGGGTCAACAAATCCCTCTGGTTTCTCTACGTATACTTCTTCTTAGAGAATCCCATTTTGGAATGCACTCTTTATGTCCATTTGATATAGTTTGAAGTTTAGGTAGCATGCAACGGACAAAAGAATCCTAATGAAATCTAAACGTGCAACAAGGAAAAATGTCTTTTCAAAGTCAATGCCTTCTATTTGGGCATACCCCTTTTCAACAAGTCTAGCCTTGTTCCTTGTCACTGTTCCTTTTCATCATGTTTATTCTTGAAGATCCATTTGGTACCAATGATATTCTTGTTAGATGATCTTTCCATAAGGAATCATACATCAATCCTTTGGAATTGATTTAGTTCTCTTGCATGGTCATGATCTAATTTGGATCATTTAGAGCCTCTTTGACTCATTTTGGCTTAATCTTATATGTGAAGCAAAAATTACTAATGATATTTTTAATTTGTTTCTTAGTTTTCACTCTGGTGTTGGGATCACCAAAAATGTCATCTCGTGACAATCCCTTGGTGAACCTCTTGTTCTTGAGTTGAGGTTGAATTTCTTCAACATTATACTCAGAACTAGTTTGAGATGAGTACTCTTCTTGATCCTTTTAGGGTCTCTCAATTTCCAAGTGAGATGAACTCTCATTCTCATGGTCGTTAACACAACGGGTAAGTCTCCTTACACTTGAGTTGTTTCACGATCATTTACTGCTACATTAATTAACTCTTCAACAGTGAGCGTCCTTATGTTGTAGACTTGGTAGGCTTTACTAGTGGTGGAATAATTGAGGAACATATTTTCATCACTTTTCTCATCAAATTTACCAAGATGTTCTCTATCCCGAAGGACATAACAAGTGCTGCCAAATCTTTAAAGTACTTAACAGTTCATTTTTTCCCACTCCATTCGTAGGTTGTTTTGTCTGTTCCTAGTCTAAGGTAGACACGGTTTGAGACATAGCACACGGTGCTAATTGCTTCAGTCCAAAACCTCTTGGCTATGTTCTTGCTTATAAGCATTGACGTAGCCATGTTTCACTCCCAATTCTTCACACTAATTTGAGAATTTATGATATAAATTCTCAAATTCCCTTCCATGGTTGCTATGAATGTGCTTGATCGTTAACTCTTTTCCAACTTGAATTCTCTAATAAATGTTTAAGAATTCCTTGAAAGGCTCAGTTTTCTCTCTTAGAAATGTTACCCAAGTAAATCTAGAGAAGTTGTTAACCACCACCATGAAATATTTTCTTCCACCTATGCTCTTCGTTTGGGTAGGACTAGCTAGGTCCATGTTGAGAAGCTCTATGAGTCTAGAAGTCCCTATTATGGTAGTCTTTTTGTGAGAGACTCTAGTTTGTTTTTCCATTTGAAAACCTTTGCACAAGGGGTTGTCAATCTTATTTAGCTTCAGAAGGTCCTTGACTATTCCATTCTTGTTAAGCTTGGCAAGATCCCTAAAGTTGAGATAGCCGAACCTTTGGTGCCAAAGATTGGTCTCATCTTGTTGGGATATAAGGCAAGTGTGCATCACTTAAGGGTGAGGATCTATGACATAGGAATTGTCACTTATCCTTACTCCTTCGGCAAGTATTTTTCCATTGTGAGGTTCTTTAATGGCACATCCATCTTTGCCAAATTACACAAGGAATCCCTTGTCACAAATTTAACATATACTTACCAAATTATGCTTAAGTCCTTGCACATACAAGGTTTCATTGAATTGTTGAATATCAGGGGCAGCTATAGTACCAACCCCTGAGATCTTGGTGGTGTTTCCATCACCAAACATAACATACCCACCTTGGGTCTCCACAAGATGGACAAACAAGTCCCTATCATTGGACATGTGCCTTGAGCACACACTATCTAGATACCATCTTGATGTGTTTCTGGCTCGAAGAGCAAAGTGAATGACCAAAGAGGAGGGATTATTTTTTTTAGAGAGTTTAAGTTCTTTTTCACTCTCCAAAGAGGACTTGTGGACATCGGCATTCGGGAGGGGGGGTTCAGATGCCCCCTTCCCACCCGTGACTTCTAGGCCCATTTCTTCGACGTGTAATGTCAGCGTGTGAGAGGTTGCTAACCCTTTTATTTAGGGATTAACCTTTTTTGAGAGTCGCCACTAACTCGGGGTTAACCGATGGAGTTGGACGTCGGTTCTCATCTTTGGGGGAAGAAGAGAAGTCTAGACCCGAAGGTATAGGGGTTTAACTCCTAATACTGGTTTGATTCCTGGGATGTAGGGTAAGTTGTTTGGTTGCACTTGGGGAAGGTGTTAGGCACCCCAAATACCTACCTTTTTAGGGCGGCTTCTCCCATTCATGTAAGTCTTAATCTCATGTTTATGTCCATGCTTTATTAAGTTAAATTGAAGGCTTGCTGGATTTTTCTCAAGCTTAACGCTCGTTTTTACTCCTAATGCCCGTTTGTCCAACACCTGAATTTAATTTAGGGTGACAATTGGGTGTTGGATTATGAATAGTCTAGAAACTATCCTTTATTTTGTCCTATTCTAATTTCAAGAGACCCCTCATGGGCTAGGTCTTTAGAGGGATGGTAGACCCGTTTAATTGGCTCACTGGTTGGTTCCTTAGGGTTAGATATTAACCCTAATGGAAGGGAAAATAAAAGGGGAAAATCATTTTTTCTGTCTTACAGGCTTAACGCCCGTATTTTACCTCAACGCCTGTTTATTCAACACTTAAATTTTAATTCAGGGTGATAATCGGGCGTTGAAAAAGCTGATTAGCCTAGCTTCTTTGTGCGGTCTTCTAGGTTGGTTTGGTGGGTCCCAACACTGTGGGGCCCAAGGTTTGGGATAAGGGAAGTCTTTTGGGGTTGCACTGTGCAACTCCAGGGGTCCTGGGAATAGGCCACGTGGAGATATGATCTCCCAAAGTGGGTCACATAGTCACCTATTGTAATCCTAACACTTGTTTTCTGGTTTGACGCCCAATTATTCAATGCTTGAATTTTAATTTAGGGGACATTCGGGCGTTGGGTGCTAAATCAGCAGCCAACTTAGGTTTTTGGACCACCAAAGTGGGGCCTAGAGGGGTGGGGTTTCTCTTGGGTCTTTATACTAACCCTAGGGTGGACTCACACTTAGACAAATTAAAATAAATAATTTTTTTTAAACCCAGGCCTAACACCCAAAATTCACTCCAAAGTCTGAATTTCTATCCAACGCCCGAAATTATATTCGGGCACTGGGACAGAAATGAGGGCTCACAAAGGTGAATATGCATAGGAATGAATTCTAGAGGTTATTTTTGCCACGGGATAAGACTGGAGAAGAATCAGGGCTCCCTGGGGTGGGTCTTAGATCCCAACGCCTGATTCTTGTCCTAATGCCCATTTGTTCAACGCCCATTTTTTAATTGACTTAAAAATCGTGCATTAGTTACTAAGAGAAAATCCAACAGTTGGATTTATCGATTTTGGAGCCCTTAGGGTTTTGAAAAAATTCTGAAATTAAGCATGATAATAGGTAGTATATACAAGCATATCATATAAAAATTTGAGCATCAGATCATGTATGAAAAA
>JAOXJP010022348.1:0-17226 GCA_025762735.1 Platanus orientalis
AAAAAATATTTTTATTTTTTTTTTTTTTTTTTTTTTTTTTTTTTTTTTTTTATAGCTTCATGTTTTTTGTACATGTATCAAATTGAAAAGATATGTTTAAGAGACATTTTTATGATTTTTGGGCATAATCTTTTAAAAGACATTTATTGCGAACCTATATTGTCAAAATAAACCACCCAAGTTTCTAGGTAGGCTGCAAAACTTCAGTTGTAGTTCTCATAAAGGTTTCCGGTCAAAGTACATTCAACCATCCGTATAGACTTTACTTGATTTTCCAAAAAAAAAAATCCCATTAATCCCTTGCCTTGGTATTCTTATGTGGTTACATTTGCTTCTTTTAAATTATAAAAATAAATAAATAATTAAGTTCCCGGTTGAACCATATTTTTTACTAGAACTCATTGATAGCCATACTGTTGACAAACATTATCCAAGTGCTCTAATTTCCTTTGGTTTAATGAAGCTGTTATTGCACATGAACTCAAAGCTTTTTATCAATTTCCTTCTTCCGAAGCTTACCCGGCAAGCTCTTGATGCTCTTTATCAATTTCGTTGTGGATGGAACATAAGTTGACAACTTTTTTGGTCTTATGTCTTTGAACTCAGAAGGCACACTTTGTTGGGAATGAATGCAGCTTCTTTTCATTGATACCATTTCCATAATTAAGATGATTGATTTTCATCACGATTAATCCGCATAGCACCCAAAGTTTTATAAACTTGTTCCAAAAACTGTAAATTACGATTAGAAATTGTTTAAAAAGTTATCTATGATTGGCCATTTCCACTATTACATGCACCATACTTAGGGTGGTCAATTGCGCTGGGCTGAGCCAGGCCAAGGTGAGCCCGAAATGTTTTACCAAGCACAAACTTGACTCGAGATAGCCAGCCCAAACGCAGCCCATTTTAAAACAGCAGGTTTCAGGCTATTGGAATTAAAAACCTTTTCTTAATTTTTGAACTGATTTTAAGCCCATAATTGCCCCTAAATGCATATTATATGGGCTTTCTGAATAGTTGACACTAACTATTTGATGATAATAAATTTGTTAAAAATATATGGATCCAAAAAGAATATATATATATATATATAGACCTAATATCTGCATATAAACAAAATTATTATTTGTTAACTATTTTGGGCTGGGCCTCAGGCTGAACTTGGGCCTGTCCAAACTCAGCCGAACAAAAATTTTGGCCTAAAAGGAGGGTCAGAACTCAGCCCATCCCAAAATTAGGGTAGTCCAAACTGATTATTTTTCGAGTTGGACATGTTGGACTCCAGGCCAGGCAGAGCCCAATTGACAGCCTTAACCATACTGGCAATGATGCAAAAGCATCAGGGCCATTGTCACCTTAGCAAGATTGTTATTCCTCCTCAATCTTTAAGCAGTACCCTAGTACAATGATCTTTAAAATAGGGGAAAGGTTGAAGTGTATACCAAACCAAACCGAACTACAATAGTAAGGATTCTTCCACATAGCAACCCAAAAGGGCTCCACGGGTTTGTCGCATCACCTCCTCATGTGGCACAACCCGGATTGTCTCTTGCAATGGTGTCTGGCAACAATCTTGCTAGTCCAATGCACAGACACGTTGCAGGAAAATTGGACAAAATCATTCTTCATTCTTCAAAATACCAAAACTATCCCCATCTTCTTCCTTTGTAAGTCAAAAGACTTCAGACACCATGTCGCCCATCTCCTTCAAGATCCCCGACTACAGCACCCAGTAAACCGCAAATGTGCGTTCAGCCAACTACACTGTAATGCCCATTCAGATTGCCCACATCTTCCCATCTTTCAGTTTCAGCATTTAGCTTTCCAACAACATAAACAAATAGCTAAACAGATAGATAGAGGGATACTGATAGATGGATCAAAACCACTGATCCTCAACTTCATTAGTTCGGTTGTTAGTCTTATGCATTTCATATATTATAAACATGGTGAGATCTGTATTAATATCGATGGATCGGTCTTTTGGGCTTGTCTCTGCCGTAGCAGGAATTCTTCTCCTACTTTGCAACGGCCCATCATCATCTGCAAATCTCAGCAGCAATGCCATCACGACTACAGTCAATTCATTATATCTCAATCGTGCACCTCCCATGAAGTAATTACTAAAAACAAACCATTTTCTTTCATTCTTAATAACCCCTCCGGATTGTGTGCACACAATCCGTATGCGAAGGCATGCACATGGACAGAGTGCGGACACATCAGTGCCGAAAAGTGATAAGCACGCCCCCAGAAAAGTGTAAATCACTTTTCAATGCTGATGCATCAGCCCCCTGGTCCATTCACATGCCTTGCACACATATTTTGTGTGCACAAAATCTGGCATTCTTAGCCTTTTAAGGGTTGGTTAGATATTCGAATAGGTTTGTTGAAATGCAGGAAACAAGGGCAAGGATTTGTTGACTTTCAGGATATAAAGGAAGTCAAGAATGAGAGTACTTCTTTTGCGATGGAGGAGTCAAGTCGCAAAAGAGGAGTCCTTCACGATGAGTGCACCCTTCGCGATGGCAGAATGCTCATAGTAATAGAATGATCACGAAGAAAATTGGTTCGCAATGGTACAGTCAGATTGCGATGATGGTGACTCACGATGTGGAACACTTGCAGTGGAGTTCTTTGCAGAATAGTTCTTCACGGAACTCTGTAGAATAATTTGTGATGTGGAGCAGTTTGCAATTCACTTTCAGCTCATGATCATGCGTGACATATGCCACTCAATTCATAACTCTTCATAGTTTAAGTGCCTTCACGATTCTGAAGCCTTCGCGGTAGTATGTACTTCACGAAGTTGATGCCTTCGCAATACTGGTCCCTTCGCGATTCACCTGAAGTTCATGAAACAAACACACAAGTTTGTTATAGTTCTTCAACTTGGTGATTCTTTATTAAACCAGTTCATCCAAGCCAGAGAATGTGTCGTTGTCACGTTTCTTGAATATAGTCAAGGCCTCCTGTGGACATTAAGGTTCGAGGGGTGCCCTAGGTTCCGAGCCACATTGGTGTTGGATATGCACAAGGGTGCAAGGGTTGATAACCTTAGGGTTAGGCTTTGTTGGGAGTCGCCACCAACACGGGATTAACTGATGGAGTTCAACATCGGTTCTCCTCTTCGGGAAAGAGAGGAAGTCTAGATCCAAAGGTCTAGGGGTTTAACTCCTAAGACCAATCTACTTTCCTAAGATAAAAGGTAAGTTGTTTAGTTGCATTTGGGGAAGGTGTTAGGCACCCCAAATACCCACATTTTTAGGGTGGCTTCTCTTATTTATACATGCTTTAAATTATCTAAAGGTCCATGCTTGTGAAAAGAAAAGAATGCAAATTTATGTATTTTCTACAGGCTTAACGCTTGTTTATGCTTCCCGCTTGTTTATGCTTCCAACATTTGAATTGACAATGTCTAAATTTAATTCAAGGTGAAATTCAAGCGTTGGCTTCTAGAAAACTCAAAAACCTGCCTTTGGACTTTGTTTTTCTTCACAAGGGGGTCCACAAATTTATGACTTTCGGGGGGATGGTGGACCCCTTTGAAGTCCCCATACATTTGTCTCAGGGTTGAAACAGACCCCGATACCAAGTATGGAATAAAAGTATGAATCTCATTTTTTTGGTCTCAAGCTTAACACCTGAATTTTGTTATCACGCATGAATTTAATTCAGGGTGAAATTCAGGCATTAGTTGCTAGACAGACTAGCAACTAACCTAATTTATTTATGTGTTTCTGTGGGTCTCAGTGCCATGTAACCCTTGCAGAAGGGTGAACAATGTCCCTTGGGGTCAGACTGTGCAATCCCAATAGTTGAGACCTTTATAGATACAGAGATTTTCCAAAAAGAAAAGGACAGATTGGTCATCTTACAAAGGCCTAATGACTGAATTTCCAATGCCTAAGTTTTAATTCTGGGAAAATTCACCTCAGGTTCTAGGCCCTTTGTGTGTGTCCTAGAGGGTCAAAAAGTTACAAACAAAGGTGGGACCCTTATGTGGTCCATGATTTGTGCCTCAAGGCCAAAATAGAATACAAATACTTTTTTTAAAAATGTGGCTTTTCACATTGGCCTAATGCCTGAAATCCATCCCAACACCTAAATTTCCATCTCAACGCCAAAATTCAGGCGTTAGGGAGAAAACAGGGCTCATAGAGGTGCATGAGCACAATGTTGGATCTCAAAGGGTTATAGTGGCATGTGGACAAGATTGGGAGGAATCAGGGCTCCCTGAGGTGGGTCCCAGATCTCAACGTTTGATTATTCTCTGACGCATGTTTGTCCAATGCCTGAATTTTATTCAGATAAAATTCAAGCATTAGCTGCTGGGAGAAAATCCAACTAGATTTCTTGGATTTTGGGCCCCTTAGAGGCATTGAAAATTTCTAAAATTTCTAACAAATGCATATGCATACAAGGGGAACAACATATCCAAAAATTAGCTACTGATCATATGTACAAAATTCTTTAAAAAATAGACAACATGCTTGGAATTTAGGCACAAAACAACATATTTTTTTGGTTAGTTTGGGGGCCCATTTCGAGACCCAAACTTGCATGAAAATTTCTCAAATTTTTACTATAGGTTGGTATCCCTCTTAGGAACCTACCATTAAAATTTGAGCTCATTCGAGTTAATACAAAAATCATAAAAATAAATAAAGAGCAAGCAAGGTCAGAAATAAGAAGCAATGGATTTGTCTCCATTGTGTAACCCAAATTAAAGTAGTCTTACGGCATAAATTTGAGCAGCATAATAACATGAATTATGAACTAGTTGAACTTAAGAAACTACCCTAAGCAAGGTTAAGACCTTACCTTACTTGGCTAGGGGTTAGGGTTTGGGTCTGAGCTTTTTCTTTTCTTCTTCTTCCTCTTCTCTTTCTTTTTCCTCTCAATTTTTTTTAACCTGGATGTGCATGAAATAAATAGCCAAAAAGGGGTTGAGGGGATGGCTGGGATTGAGTCTAGGGTTTAATGGGATCAAGGGTTAAGATGGGCTTATGTTTGTTCACATGGATTGGTGAGGTGGACTAATGAAATGGGGTTTATCCACCTCATAGCCCCTTTGATTGGTTAAAGACCATCAATGGTTAGGATGCATTTATGCTTGTTTGACCAAGGGTAGGGATGTTTTTGTGCTTGTTCACTTGGATTGATGAGATGGACCAATGGGAGATTAGGATGATGCTTACTCACTAAACTAGCCCCCTTTGATTGGTTAAAGACCATCAAGGGCTACGGTGCATTTGTGCTAAATGGAGGGTTGCATGTGGATTCTGTAGGTATTTGAAACTCAAATCCTTGATCTAAAGGTGGGTAATTGGGGTGCACATGAAAATATTCCCATCTAAGGGCTTGTAAAATAACATTTTAAGTGTGAATGCATTAAATGGGCACTAATGGGTGTTAATGGGCTAAAATCCAAAAAGGATGAGCTCATTAACCCTAAATGCATTAAAATTTTTCCTTTGATTATCTGTCTTTACTTTATGAGTTCTCATTCTAGGAAACATGCGAACTGAATGTCTGCTTTTGAAGTCTCGGATGTTCCGGCCACAATGGATTAATCGAAACCAAATTACGATAAGGGTAGGGGTAAAATCAGGGGTTTATTGGCCTCAAAAGCTATCAATAAATACTGGAGGAGCAAGATGGTTAAATTGGTTTCTGGGATCTTCAAATAAAAGGTGGCCCTTAGCTTTTGTGAGCTACAAGCTCAGACTACTCTGAATTACGATTCCCAAGTAGGAAATCGTGCTCAAAAACCCGTTTCTAGTCAGGTGAATGACTTTGGCTGAAAATGGTGGAAGTTTATGTGGAAACCCAGGCTCATGGTGTGTTGAGGTTTAGAAAGTCAAGAATCCACAGGAACTAACAGCTTGTCCAACGGATTCCTGGGCAATTGCCAAGGATTTTTCTAAGCAGGGTCGCTTGATGATACACTATTCTTGTAGCTCACTAGAGAATGGTAGTATTGGGCTAGCAGGCATCCTCTGTTGTCCTAGCTTGTGAAATAGTCTTTTGAGGACAGGGAGAAAACTGAGAAAATGAGCTTGACCTAGCTGGATTTTGAGTCTGAGGGAGTTTTCAGAGACTCACCAAGTATCAAATACAGACAAGATGAGTTTTATCTTAACCTGGACAAAATGTCGTGAGTCGTCTTGCAAAAGTTATCGAGGTAGTTGAGAGAGATGGGCTTTCAAAGATCTCAGAATTGCCGAGGATGACTACTGACAAACTGAATTTCAGAGTTCTGATGAATTCCCAAGGTTCCATTGAGTATATGGCACTTAGCCCAAATGCGTAGATCATTTTGAAGTAAGTAGAGGAAACTGAGTGAATTGATTCTTCAAATGCCCTTTTCCATTAGGGGGTTTTGTGAAGGCCTCGCAAATCTGAAGAGATGGGCACTGACTTTTATCAAGATTTTGAGGTCCAGAGAACATTCCAAACCCATATAGGTGAAATGCAACCAGAACTGATTTCTCACCCCTAGGGAAGATTTGAGATTTCACGAGGGTTTGAGACTTTGGATACCCTTCTTTTGAGAAATAACTGATTGAAGATAAGGCCAAGACTGAAAGACTACCATTAACTTCTTTGAGTTTTGACACCAGATGAATCTTTAAGAGCTTTTTTTGCGTCGTTTTCCCACCAAGGGTTTTTTAAGGTTGAGAAATTGGTTGTTTCTAGTTTTGGGGAAGACTCGTCCTGTGATAAGGTCCTTGAAGGTGGTGGAGATTAAAGTGTGCAAAACCTGACATGACACCATTCAGGCAACAAGGGAGGGTTCAGGGGTAAATCTTAAAGGCAAAAGGGCAAAATGGTGATTTTTCTTTATGTAAGTA
This sequence comes from Platanus orientalis, assembly GCA_025762735.1. Classification (NCBI taxonomy): domain Eukaryota; kingdom Viridiplantae; phylum Streptophyta; class Magnoliopsida; order Proteales; family Platanaceae; genus Platanus; species Platanus orientalis. The sequence goes on from JAOXJP010022348.1 coordinate 6,861, forward strand.
CAAAAAGGGTAAAATTAAAAATTCTTCGTCTGTGATGCTTTACCATGGAAGATTTATGAAGGCTGGAGAATTTGTAGACAATGTATGAAGATATCAAATTTTGGCTTTTGAATGTCAAATGGCAAAATGGTAATTTTTTCACCTGTGATGCTTCACTTTAGGAAGGCTTATGGAAGCTGGAGAAATTGAAGGTAATGTATTTGGTGGTCTTGAATGCGGACCCTCATGGTCCTATTGATACTTTTTGGAGAATCAAGGTTTTATGAGAAATGTTCTTGGGCTAATCCACTGCACGTGCTATGATATAGATGATGCTTTTTGAACTCGAAACATCCAAGGAAGACTTCACAAAAGATGTCTAACCTCTTAAGGTCCAATTTTCTCCCCCTATACCAAGGTTCTCAATGCCTAGGTGTTGCTTTGATGCTCCTCATTCCATTAGATGACCCGAGTCAAAATTTGGGTGCTGACACCTCCCATAAAGTGCAAGGGATACAGCCAAGCTAACTCTAGGATAGAATCTCGTTTGGGTAAAACATTTGTCTTTCTACGGAGTTGCACTCTCATGCAAGACAAATGAACCTTGCCATTTCTCAAAGCCCATGGCCTTAGATGTTGATTTTAACAACTCTTAGATTTTATCAAAATCCAGACAGCATAACACTTCTATGAACACATCAACAAGAGTGTTAACCACACAATGAGAACAGTCTTCCTCTCAAGGATATTTTCAAGTCAAGGGGGTGCTCTTCCAAGAACCAAATTTTCACTTTCTAGAAGAGGGTTGGTTCAAAGAAATGCTCCAGTTCAAGTTCTCAAGCACACTCTCCTCAAGGAAGAGGGTTAAGATACAAGAACTTCACAAGGAGATTAGAGAGAGAAAGCAAGAGAAGAAGATATGTTTATGAGGATGCTTGAAGTCTCCTCCTTCAAGTAGAGCTCTAGGAACACAAGGCTTTAGTCTTCTTCTTCTTCCTCTTCTCAAGCTAGCTCTTCACTCCAACAACAATTAGACACTAAGATATTCACACCCTTTTCATGCTCAAACTTTTCTCTTTATATAAAGAAGGAATCTAGGATTTTTTCATTCTTTGCGATGACATGTATCACCAGGAGGAGGTCACTTCACAATACAAGTGTCCCTTCACAAATGGGTCTTCGTGATATGGGGCTCCTTTGTGATACGGGTTCCAAAGTGATTAAGTCACTACACACTGTTCTTGGCTTGTCATAGGTCAGTAGTGTTGTGGTTTCACCATTTGAGTAATTCACGAAGACCAATGATAGGTGAGTAGGTGAGGTTACTGAAAATGGCTAATTGATGTGACATGACAGAACATAGGCTCTTTTGGTTTCAAGGTCTTTTGTGAAAGAAGTAAGCAGAGGAAAGGTCAGGTACCTGTAACGGATAGGTGACCGTTTGGGTTGTAGAGGCAGGTGTCTGTCTCGAGGTGACAAGGCATTGTTCAAGAAATTAAAATATCTCAACAATCCCCCACTTATTTTAATTAAAATATTTAGTGGTTTTATATCGGACTTAAAGTGAGGTTGCCACGCATAAGTGAAGATAGTGTCAACCTTGAACTTTCATGTAGTGTAAAAAAGTTTTAGCATGTCCAAATTATGTTAGTGGAAAATTCCTCGAACTAAGTTTTTTACCAACCAAGACTTGTCATACGCATAGTCCTCCAAGCATGGTCTTCCTGATTCTCACAATTAGATTAGCATTTAAGATTGTTGTTTTATCTCGATTTACTGAGATGCTCTAGAGACAACCTAGATCTCATAGAAAGTGACCAGCTTTTACACTCAGATAGGTGAGTCTTCTTTTAGGAGCTTTCACAAACTCCAACCCAATCTGAGTCTATATAACTCATTAAGAGAATCACATTCTCATCCTTCATCATCCACGAGTTATACTCATAAGTAACAAGCACATTTTCTATAGGAAATACCTTGTGCTAGAACCACACACATATCATCTACAAGAATTTCATTTGTAGCCTTATCATAGGAAGGGACATATTTCATTGATTGAAATTATGCTTACAAGTGGGTGATGATTTGACATGTTTTCCCTTGAACCTTGATCTGTCAGGTTGGTTTCCTATTAAACCTTGAGCAATCAAGTTGAGTATCTAGTCAAAATACACCTTACAAGCTTTCAAGTCACATTCCCCTCGATGTACTAGAGGTTAAATCCATGCTCAAGCCTTTTGAGAGCAAGTCTACCAAGTTATCATTTTTTTTATCCTTGGACTTCACATACTGTAAGGCCACAATGACGTTAGCTATAAGACCCTTCACATGATTGTGCTTCAGACGTAGGTCCTGGATTTCCCATTGTAATTCTTGTTGTCTACCTTGAAGATGGCAGCTTTATTATCACAGTGGATGGTTAAGGCTGGCATAGGCTTATCCCATATTGGTACGTCTACCAGGACATTTCTTAACCACTCTACCTCTTCTCATGTCGAAGACAGGGCTACAAACTGACTCCATTGATGAATGAGTCAAGCACGTTTGTCTTTTGGATTTTCAAAAGATTGCACATCCTGCTAAAGTGAAAATCCAAGCAGTCACTGATTTGGAGTTATCTATATCTGAATTTCAGTTAGCATCACTGTGTCCTTTGACGACAGCGGGATCTTTGCTATAGTGAATTCCATAGTTCATGGTTCCTTTCAAATACCACAAAATAGTATACAATACATTCAAATGCATACTCCTTAGGTTGCTAGTGTATTTACTAAGCATCCCTACTGCAAAGATGATAATCTGTGAGTATCTATATTGCAATACTCAACTCCCTATGTTATTCATCAACTTAAAGTTGGGATTCACTAGGGTAGATGCTGGAATGGTTTCAAGCATATCGAACTTCTTGATAACCTTCTCAATTTAGCTGGATTGTGAGATCACAACTCCTTTATCATCTGTAGTGATTTTCATTACCAGAATCACTTCAACAACCCCTAGGTCCTTCATGTTAAACACAGATGACAGAAACCTCTTTGTGTCATTAACACTGTATTCATCAGTTTCAGAGACGAGCATGTCGTCCACATGGAGACTAATGATCAAACATGACTTTGCTTTGGTCTTGGAGTAAATACACATGTATCCATCATTGAATGTGAATCCATTGCCAATGAAAGTCTGTTTGAACTTGGCGTGCCACTACTTAGGTGCTTGCTTTAGTCTGTATAAGGATATTATTAGCTTACACACTTTCTTCTTTTGTCTAGACATGATGAATCTTTCTTATTCATGTAAATTTCTTCTTCCAGTTGAAAATTCAAGAAGGCAGTATTACATCCATTTGATGTATAATCAAGTTCTTTATAGAAGCCATGGCCAGCAATAGCCTGATAGTCAAGATTCTCGCAACAGATGCATAGGTATCAAAGTAATCAAAATATTTCTTCTCTTCGAACCATTTAGCCACTAAGCGGGCCTTATACTTCTTAACTATGCCATTAGGTTTAAGTTTCTTCCTGAATATCCACTTGCAACAAACAATCTTACACCCTTAAGGGAGATCCACCAGAACCTACGTATTGTTTGAAATTATGGAATGCATTTTGTCATCAATCACTTCCTTCCAAAACATGGCATCATGTGACCTCATAGCTTCATTGTAGGTGAATGAGTCTCCTTCAGCAACACAAATGGAGAATTCAAGACCAAAGTTCTTTTCCTTCCTCTTTTTATTGCTTCTTTGGAATGGTCGCAGAGTTATCTTAGTTGCTCTACTTCTTTTCTTGGAGTTAGTGACATCAACCCCCACTATTTCTGAGGTCTTTTGAAAAGGAAACAAATTCTCAAAGAACTCTACATTGGTGGATTTAGTAATGGTATGTGGACTAGGAGTCTCCAGATTCAGAAATTTGTATACCTTGCTCATCATGGAATATCCAATGAAAATACAATCAGTTCTTCATGGTCCGACCTTGGAGGTATGCTTATGTGACAACTTTACTTGAGTCAAAAACATCATTGGGTCTTGAAGTAGCTCAAATTTGGCTTTCTTCCTTTCCATATCTCATATGGAGTAGTCACAAGTTTCTTTTGAGAAACTCTATTTAGAATATGGTAGGTAGTTAGCAATGTATTACCCCAGAGGTTCAAGCATGAACCAGAGCTTATCAGCATGGTGTTGACCATTTCAGTTAAAGTATGATTCTTTCTCTCTACAATCCCGTTCTATTGTGGAGTATAAGGTGCTGATTTCTCTCTGTGGATCCCACAGTCTTCATAGAATTTGATAAATTCGAAGTCCATGTACTCACTTCCTCTATCTAATCTCAGTATTTTGATCTTCAGGTTAAGGAGATTTTCAACTTTAGCTTTGTAAGATTTGAATTTCTCAAGCACTTCATCTTTAGTTCTTAGTAGGTACACGTAGGTATATTTTGACGCATCATCGATGAATGTTATGAAATATTTTTCTCTCCTCTAAAGAGAGTGTCTGTCATCTCAAAGATGTTGGTATGTATCAGGTCTAACATGTTCAGTGATCTTTGCACACTCTTGAATAAAGTGCGTGTGATTTTGCATTTATTGCATACAATGCATTTTTCATTTTCGTATTAATGAGATTATGAATGAATCCCAGATTGGACATGTTCTTGACCTTGTTATAATGAATATAACCTAATCTACTATGCCACAATTCACAAAACTCTATAAAGTAAGCAAAAGTAGAAGGCATTTCACTGATAACCTTAAGTTTGAACATCCTAGAGTTGACCAATCATTTGCGTACAAATACTTTGTTCTTCATGAGTAAAAACTTGTCAAACTCGAACACTAGCTTGAAGCCATGCTTGCTCAGCAGTGATCCGAATACGAGGTTCTTCATAATGTTGGGGACATACAGGACTTCCCTAAGGCTAAGGGTCTTCCTAGAGGCAAATCACAATTCCACTATGCCTTTTCTAACGACCTTGGAGGATGAGGAGTTCCTTATGAACATGTTCATACCATCCCCCATTATTTGATAGGTAGTGAACATTGTTCGGTTGCCACAAATGTGCCTGATAGCATCGGTGTTGACCCACCAATCAGTATCATCTCCAGCTATGTTGGCCTCAATCACAACTGCAAAAAACCCGTCCTCTTAAACTTTTTGCTTACCTTTGTTCTTTTTCTTGTTTCATCAATCGTCACCATGCTTTCGCTGGTGGCATGCTCTTCTTAGGTGATCGGTTTTGCCACAAACGTAGCAATGCATCCTAGTCTTCATTTCCTCATACTTTTCACAGGGCTTCATCTTACCCTTATCAATCTTCTTGAAATCTTTTCTCTTAGGAGAGAATCGGCTCTTAGGCCTATTTTTAACAACATGAGTCTTTTCAGTGGGCTCAGGCTTCTTCCCCTTGTTTCTTGTCAGCTCCTCTACTCGAAGGTGGTGCATGAGTGTCAAGCTCCATGTCATCTTGTTCGTGCATGAGCTTGGTCTTGTAGTCATGTCAAGACGATGGCAGTTTGGATGTCAGCATGTTGACATGGAATACATGGTCTAGAGCCATCCCTGCAGCAGTGATTGCATCAGTAATCTTCTGGAAATATTTTGCTTGTTTTAGTACAAATTTGTTGTCCACCATTTTGAATTCTCCATAGTTCTGTACATGAAACTTTTTGCTCATAGTAGCTTCACCTTTGTAGACTTTGACTACAGCTTCCCAAAGCTTTTTTGCAATCTTGGTCTTATTGTCAAAACGATTGAAGAACCTGTCAGAAAGCATCTCCATTATCAGATGGCAACACTTCTAATTGATTGTTGTCCCATAACTATGGGCCTTGAGAGTAGCATCAATCTCTTTAGGTGTGGCCTCAAATTTTGAGAGCACAAGGGGCAGGTCATCAGTAAGCATGTAGTGAATGTCGAGCTATCTTAGGGAGTACTCGATCTTTACTTTCCATCTCTCAAAGTTCTCTCCATTGAATCAGGTGGATTCAAAGTGGAAGGTCCCATGTTGGACCATGGGAGCAGACATATCTTTAAATTATTGACTTTCAAGGTAGAAAGGAAGTCAGGAATGAAAGAGTACTTTTTTCACGATAGAGGAGTTAGGTTGCGACGAAGAGTCCTTCGCAGTGGTAGAATGCTCACAATAACATAAGGATCGCAAAGCAAAGTGGTTCATGATGGTACAGTCAGATTGCAATGATGGTGGCTCACGATATAGAACACTCACAATGGAAGCTCTTCGCAGAATAGTTCCTTGTGGAACTCTATGAAATAATTCGCAATATGGTGTAATTCCTGATTCACCTTTAGCTCATGATCGTGATGTGATAGATAGTGCTTAGTTCACAACTCTTCGCAGTTTAAGTACCTTTGCAATATAAGTCCCTTCACAATTCACCTGAAGTTCGCAAAATAAAAACACAAGTTTTTACAATTCTTCAACTTAGTGTTTCTTTGTTAAACCAGTTCATCCAAGGTAGAGAATGTGTCATTATCATCTTTTTTGAAAATAATCAAGGCCTCCCATAAAGTACAAGGAAAACAACCAAACTAATTTTATGATACAATCTTGCTTAGGTAGAACCCTTGTCTTGCTACGGAGTTGCACTCTCCTCAAAGAAGAAGGTTAAGATCCAAGAACTTCACAAGGAGATTAAAGAGGGAGCTAGAGATAAAGGCATACTTATAAGGATGCTTGAAGTCTCCTCCTTCAGAGTAGAGCTCTACGAACATAAGGCTTTGGCCTTCTTCCTCTTCTCAAGCTAGCTCTTCACTCCAGCAACATTAAGACTCTAAGATTTTCACACCCTTTTCGTGTTCAACCTCTTCTTTTTATACAGAGAAAGAATTTAAGATTTTCTCGTTCTTCACAATGACACGTGTCACTGCGAGAAGGTCACTTCGCGATACAGGTGTCTCTTTGCGAATAGGTCTTCGTGATATGGGGATCCTTTGTGATATGGATTTCACAGTAATCAAGTCACTGTACATTGTTCCTAGCACGTGGTGGATCAACAATGTTGAAGTTTCACCATCTAGATAATTCGCAAAGAACAACGACAGACGGATAGATGGGGTTGTTGAAAATGGCTGATTGATGAGATATAACAGCACATAGGTTCTTTTGGTTTCTAGGTCTTTCACGAAAAAGGTAAGCAGAAGAAAGATCAGGGGTCCTACAAATGATAGGTGACCATTTGGGTTATGGAGGCAGGTGCCTGTCTCGAGGTGACAAGTACACTGCCCAAGAGATTAAAATATCTCAACAGGATTGTTGAAACAATCCGGTGAGGATTTTCTACGCCAACCCCTAACCTACGCCGCATCCGCCGATAGTCAAGCGGGTGAAAACATCAGCGCCGAAAGTGATTCTCACTTTTTAGGGGAGTGTGTAAAACACTTCTGACGCTGATGTGGCCCCCTGTTGACCTAGGCGTTTGCATACGCCGAGCATAGAAAATCCTCACCAGCAACAATCTCCTACATAGCAAAACTAAAACAACTCTTAAAAGGTTGCAAGTACGGAAATAGACGGCAGAGGCAGCGGCACAACAGGTAATTTCTTCGCAAATCCACCAGAATTCCTCTGTAGACATGACGGTTACCAGTAAAGACTCGTTCTCTTGTTTACGTTCAGTGGTGATCCATCGGAGTTTGGCAATAGTACGAATTTTCGAAGTGTTCAAGGAGCACAAGGCAGATGTCTTGAACATTATGTCGCCATTGAAGACTGCAACTTGACGTTAATGATTACTGCACTAGTTAATGGCAATCTGTGAAGAAAAAGGGTAGAGAGTGCTGCCTCTTATTGTTCTCCTAGGAAAAATGGGTTTGACGTAATGCGCACAAGGAAGAAGCTGAGAGGGAGAGGGAGAGGAAGAGAAAATGATTGGGGTAATTTTTGGCATTTTGAAGAATGGCCTTTTGCTTCACTTTTTTATCCAAATTTATTGATGACCTGTCAGCTCCTTAAACTCGCAAGACACCAGACACACCCTCACAAGAAACAATCCACATGTTCCACAAGACACAAGGGGGTGAAGCGCATACACTTTGGAACACAGTACAGGTGATACAGGAGATATGGCTCTACATGCATGTGGCAAGTTCCAGTCCAACAGCCCCCCCACCCCATGTGAAAAGTAGGGGTGGCAATGTTTGACATGACCCATGAATCCAACACGTAGCCATAAATGGGTTTAGGTCAAATCAAGTCAACCCACTTTGACACGAATAATAAATGGGTCAGGTTGATCCATATAGTCGTATACCCAAAACTTGACACAACACAAATTATACCCACCAATATGAATTAACACATAACCTGCAAACCCAACATGAGCCCAACACGAAATAAGCGGATTAATATTGACTGTAAACATGTTTTGAGTCAAAATGGGTTGACCCGCTTTGACACGATTTATAAATGGATCAGATACGGGTTGAACCATATAATGGTATACCTTTATGTGGGCATGACACGAACCCCAACCAGTCAACATGAGTTGCCACCCCTTGTCAAAAGAAAGTCATCTTCTGCCGGCAATTTTTTAATATCTTAAAACTTTTAACAGGTGGTGTTATTAGAGAAGAGTCCCATTCATTATTGCACTAAACACGAGGCAAGACCACAGGGTCCCCAATTTGAGACGGAGCCATATCCCTGTATCACCCTTACTGTATTCCACAAGACAAATGGGGGTGAGCCCCATGCAAAAAGTGTATGGGCCCACCCCCTTGTGTCTTGTGGAGCATGTGACACACAATACGGGTGATACAGGGGATATGGTTCTATTTGAGACGGTTTGGCCACATCAACCCTCCACATGGCTGAAAGAAGGGAATCTGTGTAGAAAAAGAATCTAAATAACCTGACAAGAAAATCCTCTCCCTTGAAACAAAGTTTTGCATAATTCAGAGAACAGAGGAAGACCAGCTTTTCCTCCTTTCTCTTCCCTGATTTTATTTTATCTTTTCACCAAACCTAGTTCGGACCTCGGCGTTCGTAAGGGAGGCAGACAAAATCCTTGCCATTTCCGAACCCCACGGATTTTGACCACCTCCTTTCAAATGCTGCAATCTGCTGAGCATCAGGGGGCGGACACATCAGTGCCAAACAGTGATAAGTGCACACCAAAAAGTGTAATTTTTGGTGCTGATGTGTCCACCCCCTGATTCCTAGCGCACCTCAGTGTTCATAAGGGAGGCAGAAAAAATCCTTGCCGCTTTCCGAATAAGTAATGAATGGCCTCTTATGTTGAAACTTGTCTTTCTAGCTGTGAAAATCCACTGAAGTTTTCAATGCCAATATACTGTATATACCTATACTTCTGTTTCACAACTCTCGTCTTTCTTCCAATTGACAATTTTCTCATACCTCACCACTTCCCAATACTTCTGTTTCACCACTTCCCCAGTTGTTTCACCACTTCCCCAGCTATAAATTTTTTAGATGGTTGCGTTTTCTTCAAATTGACATTTTTCTTATACCTCACCGCTTCCCCTCTACCTTCAACAAAACAGACATCTCATATCCATAATTTCATGTTTGAGACATTAGATTATGCTATACATATCAATAATTTATAATTACTTTGGATATTAAAAAACACTCATTGCCCTGCCGGTAGAACTGGTCACCCAGAAACGGAGCCACTTGGGAGGATAGAACCACATGGCAAATCAAAAATACTAAAAAATGGGGAACAGCCTAATGGACCAAGCATCGTCTGTATTTGACAGTTAAAAATTCCAAAACTATTCCAGGTTTAAGAATTGTGAGACTTTTTCTCTGCACTCACAAAGCATTTCCTTTCTTGAGCAAAACATTGTGGACACCGACAAAAAGCTAAAATCAGGTGCCATGCCCATCTGGTTGATCAAATCATTTTAACCATTACACTTTCTCCAATTATTTCAGCATACATTTCTAGCTATCCAAAAAATGATCCAATACATTAGGTACTCATGATCGTATGGTCATTGAACATATTGTTTATCTCTTACCAAAATCTTCCATGGTCTCACATGTAAGACTCTTGAATAGTATTGGCCATGCAATTAAAGAAGCTGTAGTTATGTACTACCAAAATTCCCAATGTGTGCCCACGTATATTAATGATCCTTTTATTTTTTATTTTTTTAATGTTTAAGTCGCTAAAAGGGAATAGTCATATTAAGAGATAGATTAATACAAAGGTAAATGAAATTTGGAAGAAAAATCAAATGTAATATGAAATTATATGGTTGGTTGTACTAAAAAAGGTAGCAACAGACACCTTCAGAGAATCCCAAGGGAAAATGCAACCATCTAAAGAAACTTGTTCGTAGAATGATGTTCAGTCACTAGAGGGAGGAATTGTAATAAGGCTTGGCATATATATATATATA
>JAOXJP010022359.1:0-17226 GCA_025762735.1 Platanus orientalis
AAAAATATATATATATATATATATATATATATATATATATATATATATATATATATATATATATGAAAAACAGAACCCAACATCTGTCCACTACTAAAAAAAAAAAAAGAGTAAATAATACTTATAAAATAATAACGCCACCTGGTCCGCTCTTCCTTCTCCAGCAAGTCCATCTCGGAGTTCCATCTCCGTTTTAATTAAGAAAACAAAAAAAAAAAAAAAGTATCAAATTTTCTGTGATCCAAAACCCTAATTGAAAAATTACGAATAAGAAATGAACTGAATAAATTTCTGTCAGAGAATCAGAATTTTAAAAAGGGGGGCTTTGATTTGGTTGATTAGAAGAAACACTATAACCACCCACGGAGAAACCATTATTTGGACTTGATCTCAAGGAAATTCAATAAAAGGATTTTCGTTTGCTTCTCTGCTTTCGTCACAAGCGGGAGGTTTTCTTGAAAATGGCGATCTCAAGGATTGGGTTGATCCCCTGGTTGAACAATAAGGTTGTGGATCCTGCTCTGCAGATTCTCCAGAGGTAATTAGGGTTTCGAATCTTTTTTTTTTTTTTTAAGTTTATGTAAGTGGGGAGGTGTTTAGATTATTTTGTGTCTTCAGCTCCGAGCAGAAAATTTGTTTCATTATTTTAATGTTATTGCACTGTAGAGATTCAATCATATTCTGTGTTGTGGTATACTGATTGAATTCTTTTGCATGAAAATATTAGGAGCTATTAGTATTTGGGTTGTGTTCCAAGATATTTTTCAGTTGGAAGCTTGTTTAAAAACAAAAAATTATTATTGTTATTTCTGGTTGTTCTTCATTCCCTTATACTTGCATTAATAAAGTAAGTATTTTTTTTTTTTTTAAATAAATCTAAACTTTATCATCGAGCAGCTATAAAGTTTTATTCTCCATGATTCATTTCCAACGAATTTTCTCCTGCCAATTTTTTTAGGGGAGCAGAACCCAAGCAACTGGCATTTTCTGTAGCTCTTGGCTTTACCTTGGGAGTATTCCCGATCTGTGGTATGTAGCTTTTGATCATTATTATCTTCTGGCTATTAAACTTAATGTTTAGACAAGTTGAGATAGGCTCTCATCAAAGGAAAAAAAAAAACTGAAAACTGAATCAAAATACTTTTTTTATATAGTAATATGAGTGGATGATCTTTTGGTGGTTTGAGACAACGTGGTCTTTCTGATTTTTTTAAACACATGTTAGTGAGTGCATTTTCATGTTTGTTGTTAACACATATGTTGATCGGTTAGATGAGCAGTTCCTTACTCCTTAGTTTTATTTATTTATTCATTTATGATGCTATTTGGATTCATATCAGAGTACTATGGAGGCCAAAATAGATGCTTATTTAGCCATGTAAGTTCATGGGTTTTGTATTAGAATGAATGTCTATTGGAATTCCCTGACATTGTATAGGTTTGAACGTTCAGTTAAAGTAATTAGGTTGGGGTTTTGTGAATACGTAAAATATGATTGCCGAACTTAAACTTGTGTTTGTATGTCATGATGTGGGATGCTTAACCTGTGGTTGTTGAGAAAGGGGTGCTGCAGTATGTCTGCGACAAGCAGGTTTACTGACTTTCTGGTTGATGTTTTTCTTATAAATGGCCTTTTAAAAAAAATCAGTTGGATTTATTTTTTTGATAAATAAGGAAATTTTATTGAAAGATTTTATATTATACAATTATAATTTAGGCCATCCAATTGAATTTAAAAAAATAAAAAATTGTAAGGTACGCATTTGGAATTCCTCAAGCTTTAGTAGAAATGTGCCTTATTTGCATAATTATCTGAAGAATGGTTTGGCAGTTTGAGTATGGGTTCTAGTACTTTATTTAACAAATATCTCCACCCCCATTGATAAGATTGAAGTTTGGTGTGCCAAGTATCTTGGTCAATGTGAGTTTCAGCATGCCAGGGGTGGGACCAAGGGGGGCTACAGGTCCCCAAATTTGGGCCATGGCCTGAAAATATTTCTTTATATTTTCTAAATCGCTTAGATACCCCCCTCAAAAATTACAATTTTGCAGCTTAGTAAATCGCCTTTCAAATTCTCAATTGGATTGTCTATTTGACCCTCTCTCTCTCTCTAGGAACCAGGAATAAAGAGGGTGGCTCCATATTTATAAATATCACAATGATTACAGGAACTATATTCATATAGAATGAAACATTATCAGATATGATGACTTTAGCTAATTATTTTTTGATAAGTAAACGGAAATATGTTGGATAAAAGGGATAAGGCGTCTCCAAAGCAGAATATACAGGAAAGAATAAACAACTTTACATCATAAATTAAGCCTCACAACTCGACCCCCCCCCCCTCCAAAAAAAAAAGATAATAATAATAATAAATAAATAAATAAATAATAAATAATAAAAAGGACTTTACAATTAGCCATTACAGCTGACTATATCATCAAACTCCCTCAACCCTACCAGATTGGTATCTTGGAACTATTTTCTATTTGATGCCCATATGCAACACCACTTCATTGCTCATCTGAAGAACTTGTTGGATTACTCTGTGATTCGTGAACATTCTCTCATTTCTTTCTAACCCTATGACCCAGCACACTGTAGCCAAAATAATCCTCCACAGCAGTTTTCTTTCCCTCGAAAACCCTTGGATCCTCCACCCCTTTAACAGAGACTTAAAGTCAGTAGGGAATACCTAAGCCACCCCAAAATTGCAAGGGTGGCATTCCACACTTCCATAGTAAAACTGCAGTGGATAAGAAGATGATCCACAGATTCCCCATTCAAGAGGGGCAGAGCAGGCAGGCATTTGGGAGAGTGTGGTCTTTTCATATTAGGTTTCCCACTGTCAATATGCTAAATCTTGTGGTTGCCCATATGAAGAACTGCACCTTTATTGGAACTGAGCAAACTCAAATGCTTACCCATGAAATTCTCAACAAAAGCCTTCTTGTTTCTGATTGCATAGAAAATATCAGGATACTGAGTTTTCTTAAGGGATTTCCAAGCATCACCTGTCCTCCCAAAAAGGCTTATTTGGGCCTCTTCCTTCGATGCAATTTTCTTCATACAATAAGTTCAGCTGAGCCATGATACCATTCCAACAACTTTTTATGAAAGGCATGCTAACTTGTTTGGGCTCCCAAGAATTCAACAACCCATACTTGGTAACTGTTAACTGTCGCCACAACTGCCTTCTTCCTACCCAAACTGCCAAAGCCATTTCAAAAGTAAAGCTTTGTTAATAGCACCAATGCATATAATTGTCAAGCCACCTTCCTTCTTTGGATTGCACACAGCTTTCCAATAGACAAGGTGATACCCCCAAAATCTTGTTCCATCCTTCCCATAGGAAGTCCCTTTGAAGCTTGTCAATAGTCGTATCCATAGAGGATGGAATAATAAAGGAGTTTAAGCAATAGGTGGGCAGGTTAGCAAACAAGGCCCTGGATTAAGGTAATCTTTCCACCTTTGGATAAACATATCCCTTCCCATCCTGATATTCTTTTTTGGATTATTTCCACCACCGGGTTTCAAATTTCCTTCCTCTTGTAAGTCGCTCCTAGTGGAAGACCAACGTACATTGTGGGGTAGCATACTTTGAGTGCAACCCAAGCTAGCAGCCAGCTCTTGCATGCCAGTGACTTCACCAACCCCAAGGATAGTGCTCTTGGAGAAATTCACTTTAAAACTGGGGACTTTCTTGAGCACGCATTTCAGCATCCTGACATTTCTTGGGAGTCCTTACGAAAAATGTATCGTCTACTCATTGAAGGTGCGTAACTACCAAGCCAAACCTTCCTGTTAAAAAACCCCTACAAGACTACCCTGTGCAGCCCTAGATAGCAATGCTCCAAAGCTTCCAAGATTATCAGGAACAGGAAAGGAGATAGTAGATTTCCTTGTCTCAATTTCTTAAAGATTATGAAGAAACGAGGTGGGGATCCATTGATAAGCATACTTCTTCATCCATTCCTATCACTTCACAGTGAAACCCATCATTTATAAGAATATAATCAAGGAACTCCTAGTTTACATGATCATATGCCTTCTCCATGTCTATTTTACTCAGAACACCACATTGCTCTGCTTTCATCCTCAAGTTAATAGACTCATTTTCTATAAGCATTCTATTTAGAATTAACCGGTCTCATATGAAAGCCCTTTCATCATGTGTATTATAATCATAACACCAAGCACCTCTTTAAGCCTCCCCGCTAGGACTTTAGGAATAATGTTATAAGCACTCCCCACAAGATTAACGGGTTTGAAGTCTTTGATGGAATCAGCTCCTTCCAATACCCCTCCCAAATAATAATAATAATAAAAGATTAAATTTCTCTTTGAGATCCTGCTGCAAGCCAAGTTGTGATTTGACTAGGTAGGCTTTGAACATTGATATTTGACTTGAGATTGGCTACCCAGCAGGTTGGAAGCTTCAATCCATATTAATTGGTCAGATTGGTCTGCCCATTGTTCAAATTGTTATCAAGCACGAGATCAAGTTAAATAAAATGCCTGAAGTGGAAACACATAAACTTAAAACAAAATTCATAATTGAATTCGAGATTTAGAGATCCCTGACTGTTTTCATCTTTATGGGTTTGGTTGAAGGAAATCTAGCGCTTGGACTAAACAATCAGAATCTGTGCTCTGGTTGAAGTTTTTGGATCTGCCAATCTGGTTTGTCTATTTAAAAGATTTAAAGTGGTCATTCTGATTTTTTTTTAAAGATTATTAAAAAGAAAAAAGCCACAAAAGCAAGCTCAGAAACAATGTCCCACATCATTAACCATACACCAAAATGCTAACTTATCAAACTCAATGTAGCCTCTTTCTTATGTATGTTTTGTATCCGAAACAGTTTGAGTCTCTTTTAACATCATAGTTTGATGTTGAAGCTATTTTTTGCAATTGCCAGGGGTCACCGTGCTTCTTTGTGGGGTGGCTATTGCACTGCTTGGGTCTCTTTGTCACTCTCCTAGTTTGATGCTTGCTAACTTCATTGCTACTCCAATAGAGTTGAGGTAATTATATTTGTTATCTTTCTCTTGAATCACATTTTCTTCACTGGCTGTGTAACTTTGAAACTGGAAGATGTCTTAGTATCAGACATGGATATGAAGTGATGAGTTTTTTCCCTAACATCAATATTGATATGCAAGTTTTTTCTTTTTGAGAAAAATGAATCTCTCTCTTAGTTTTTTCTTTTTGAGAAAAATGAATCTCTCTCTCTCTCTCTCTCTCTTATGAAATGCAAGGGGAATCTGTATGTTAAAATATATTCTTCAATTGTAGTTCTACAAAATGATTAAATTGACTGATGTATATGCAAATCTATCTAGATTTCTTATGTACTTCACACTCAAGTATCCTCTCATGCAAGAATGCATCATATACATCATTCACATGGACAAATATGTTGAGCTATATGCATTCAGCAAACAACTTGATAAGAACAATTAAAAAAAAAGAAGGTGAGACTACTTTATACAATTATACATTCTACTAATATAGACAAACCTCATGAAGCTGGGCCTTTAGAACTCGCTCAAAAGTTGCAGCTTTAATGGAGGTTTAGATAACCCAACAAACTTTAGATGAAGTAGATAAGATTTTTTTTTTTTTTTTTGGATGAAAAGAAATTTTATTATTAAAAAAGAAAAGGGAAGGGACGAGACATCCCAAGGAAAGAGGCTTAAAGAAAACAAGAACTCACAAAGCCTCAAACATCATATGACTACCTATATAACCTTCCCAATAACTGTATAGTGTCACTACTCAACACAACCCTACTTTCATTTTTTTTTTCCATCAAGTTTCTTAAAAATACATGCCTAAGCCCTTGAGGCTCACTATCAACTTGCGGTGTAAAAGAAGCATGTAGCTCACTAAGGCATCAAGCTTTGTCATACTTCATGATTAAAGGAATATGCGTCAGATGCACCTTGTGCTTTGCCTGTGAGTATTTTACAATGCATTGCCTTGTGGTGTATGCCACAAACACCTTTGAACATAATCTCACTGTAGTTGTGATAATGTGTCCTGATCACAGATATGTCTGAACATGGTATTAATTTAGTAGAATCAATATGATTTAGACACCACACACTACTGAAAAATAGATGCATGCAGGCAGTGTTATGAATAGATAAATATGGCCATAAATAAAGTATCACAATTATGCTGCATCAGTACTCACCTTCAATCATGGAGTGTGCAATTTGGTGGTCATCAGGTGCATATGGGCTCCTTCCTATATTTGTGGCTACATCAGGTTCCACTGGTTTGGAAGAACTTGGTCATGAATTTGAGTCTGCATGGTTACTTCTTATCATGTCTGTACTCTTTTCTTTTAATAGGAAGATGGTCGTTTCTGTGCTCCAAGGAACTTGCTTTAGGGTGAAAAGGAGCTCTGGAATGTGATTTCTGAGTATGTTCTTTTTAATCTGCACTTAAATCCCATCATATGTCATATCCGTTCTCTATGAAAGATTAACTAAACTCGAGGCTTCAAGGGAGCAAAAGAACTCCATAATGTGATTTATGTTATGCTCAATTGACCCCTATTAGTCTTTTCTGGTAAAATGGGATACATGTAGGTTCTTTTATGTCTTGGCTGAGATGTAGGGAGATAAATGTCTAGGTTGACTTGAAAGGATTTTTATTTTTTTTAATTTAAATTCTCTCATTGCATTTGTCTCCTGGATCATCATGACTGAAATGAGATGATTAAGATGGTTTCGGGGCCAAGATTTTAAACTGTGTCAATGTCTATATTGCTTTGGCTATAGGCAACTAAATGTAGTAGCTTAGAGCTGCACCTCTCTATTAAGATGCACTTACGAGAGATGATATATAGCCTAAAGAATGTAGATGGGCAATATTCATGTGTAAGCAAAATATTAGGGCTCTTGATAGATATGTAGGGGATCATAATCCATATTCCACACACACACATATATATATATTTGAGAGATAAAAGATAAAACTTTATTGAAAGCCAAATAGAACAAGAACGGAAACAAAAGGAACCTCACCAAGAAGGTGAAGGACACAAAAGCAAAAACACCCAAAGAAAAAAAGAGAAGCCCTCCAAAAGACAAAGAAAACAATTACTCACACCATATGAAATCCCACTCTCTTTCATCAAATTCACTCCTAACAGAGATCCATTCTAAAAGAGTATTATGAATTTGAAGAAGCGACTCCTCATAGGTCCTCAACTTTCATTCAAAAGTCCTAGAGTTCCTTTCCTTCCACAAACCCCAACAAATAACCCCCGGAAGATAAGACCATATGATTGAAGGTAAGCCCTCCAATTCCGAAATCCACCAACTGGAGATAAGCTCACAGGAGAGGGAGGGAAAAGACCAAGAAACATTAAGATGAGAAAGTTAAAGGGATATCTTTATGAAAGTTGAAATGATATATAACAAAAAATTTATTAAAAGCTGGAAAGTATGAAGTTACACAATTGACTGTAACCGAGAGGCCGGCAAAAGGTGAAAGAAAAGGAAAGCCCCCTGGGAAGCACCCACAGATCCCAACTTCAGATCATAACTGCACAAAAAAGAAGTTCTACATCCAAAAGACAAACCGACCTTCTGCCAGCCCACTGCAATCCTCACATTACAAAAATAAGCCAGGAAAAAAAATCGAAGCACCAAACTACCAAAATTTAAAGCAATCATTCAAGGTAAATCCAGCTGAAGCAGGCTACTCGGAGTGGATATCTTGGATTGTTACAGTTGAATATTACATATGTATTTGAGCCATAGGTGTATTTGATGGGGCCCAGTGGCTTGTGGGTTTAGTTCCCCTAGTGGGTGTTACCTCATCTAAATGATATTTTGTTTCCAAATGGCCATTTCTTGTCATAATTCTTAAACTTTAGTTTCCACATTACAAAGTTTGAGAAGTTAACATGTTATAGTGACAGTAAATTGCTTCCCTTTTTTTTTTGGTGGTCAGTTGGGAACAACCTAGCCATAATGAAATTCTAGTCTTATCTTGAAACCCCTATATACCTTCCTTGCAGATCCTACTTCAAAGAAATAAAAACAAAAAACAAAAAATGATGCTCCCTTTTTTTCTGTAGTTCTTTTGTTATCTTGGATTTTGTCATGTCCATGTGCATGCTAAATTGGAACCAGTTAATGATATGGGTATGACACTTTTGACGGAGCCTGCCATATAATCATATTTTTTAACTTATCCCAATCCATATTCATGTTTTGATTGTTGTTTGTATGTTTTGTTTTCTAGTCTGGTGGTTCCTTTCTTGCGCTTCGGTGAAGCTATTTCTGGTGGTCCTCATTTCCCATTAACCTCAGATGCATTGAAGAAGGTATTGACTGGCCAAGCTTCACAGGATGTTCTACTCAGCATTGTCCATGCGGTAGGTACTCACTCTCTGTGTCAAGAAATATATAATATCTTCCACACTACATCTCGAGATATGATCTTTTGAGCTGTAGTGTGAAATCTACATTTTTAAGTTGGAGGCAAATTTTCTGTTCCCAGATTTGTGTGTTCCCCGTGTTACCACACAGCAAGGTGACACGTGGGGGTGTATAGGGTTAAAAGCATAAATAAAAAGTGTTCAAATAAAGATGATGCCCTTTTCTAAAAGGATCCTGCAACAATTAGGGATAAACTACAAACGTTGTATCTAAATCAAGAGAACCAAAAGAAATATGAAATCAAGAACCAAGAAAAGAGTGAAAAAGTAAATCGTGGAAGAATGTAGGAAAAGAAGATTAAAAGAGACAATAAATAATTTTCTGTATAAATCTTTAAAAAAAATTCAAGAATAAAGAAACATAAGAGAGAAGAGATTAAAAAAAAGAGGAAAAGAAGAAAGAACAAGAAGAAGATGAAGAACTCACCAAAACCATAAGAGTTGGAGGAGATAACCAATTGTGAGATTCAAAAACAACTTCAATTCATAATTTTTCTTCAACTAGTTGCACAAGAGGTCTTTATGACCTATTTATAATTAGAAAATGAAATTTGACCAAAACATAATCCAAAAACAGAAAATTTAAAGACAAAAATGGTGGACAGCATCGTGTCTTCTTTGTTGCTCCCATGCTTTTGATCTTGGGCTTCCATAATGGCGTGTACTTCTCCATCCATTGAAGAGCTGCCTCATCAGATGGTAGCCAATTATAAGTACCAAATTCAAAAACATATCATGTGTCGGATTGTGGTGTGGTAACACAGGGGAACACACAAAGTTTGGAACAAAAAATTTGTTTCCTTTTAAGCCTGTCCATAATAATATAAAAATGAAAGAAAATTATTAGAATGAAGATGGAGGAAAGTGGGGAAAACCTAAATGTAAAAAACATTCTATGGCTTAACCAAAGCCTCTCCTCTCAAATGAAAGGGACCAACCTACCTAAAACTCAATTTCTGAACTACAAATGTAAGGAAAAACTTAAAATATATAGAATTGGTGTAGAGGCCGAGTGTAAATGATAAGCAGATCACCACTAATAACACATCACTAGAGCACTGGGGTTGGAGCCCACCATCGAAGGATCACACCTAGGAGATTGTCTGGGTCAAACATAATATGGCCATATGTTCACAACCATCCAGAGTCTTGTATTCTTTTGGAGACTTGCAAATAATGTTTACAGATTGGTTGCTTGAATCAGATTGTTTGACTGTGAGATCTCCTAAGTGAACATTTTGAATGGGATGTGCCTGCCTCTGCATCTACAAAAGGTGTCCGAAATCAGTTTTAGTTGTTTTCAAAGTACAAACTTAGGCTGTCAAAATGCTTGGGTGAACCTTGGCAATAGTTCCACTTTGGGTGGGCATTTGTTTGAACCCAGTGGAAATTATGGTCTGTGAGTATTAATTATATTTTTATACATGCATAACCTTTTTCCACTGGTGGGTAGTGGTTAATAGTTGGTAGGTTAAGCGGGTAATGATGGGACCCAATTCTAGGCCTGTGGTGTTAAAATGCACAGTTTTTACCAGAAAGCTGGCATCTTTTATGCATATAATATTTAAATTTTGAGATGCCTTTGCACAATAATCATATATTAAATGTATTCATAAAAAAAATCACATATTAAATATCTCCGGCCTATTGGAGATGATTTCTAAATTCCTGCAGTCGTTGCTCATTTCTCATTTTTTCTTTTCCTAGTCTTTCCACTCATCCATCTCATCAGCCTCTTCTCTACTGCACTCATTCTTGAACAAGTGATCTCTTGATAGCCCAACATCCTGTTCCACCAAGGACATTGGTTAAGGTAGTGATAAAAGACTAAATCTAACAAAGGGTATGGTCATATCAAAATGGAAGAATGCTTGAGTCGGATACCATAGTCGAACCCCAGTGGTTAGATAAGGGTTAGTTGAGTGGAGCTGAGTTAGGTTTGATCAGTATTCATTGATCACATAAGCACTTCAAAAGCACATCCTCACTTTAGCCATCCAGGTCTGATTCTATTTGCAACAAACGGAGATGGCCAAATAATGAAGATCCAGAATCAAATAATGAGAACATTGAAAGCGTTGTTTCTTTTTTATCTTAGAAATTAATTGAAAATTTAATTTAGCTTGTAAACCTGTCTCACTGGTATTTATTGAGTTGATTCAATTCTCACCTGGGTCACCTTGGCAACTGTCTAGATGCCATATGTCTGGCTTGTTTTTCTGCATAGATTTGGCTTTTCAGCTGGCAAACAGCAAGTGCCGATGACACTAACAACACTCTGCAAGAATAATAAAATTTCTTGGAGAGGCCATGCATACCTTTTAGCTTTACATTATCAGAATAAAATATTCCTGAAAACCAACATGATCAATATTTGAGAACTTAAAATCTATGCTCTAAGAAAAACTGGCTTGTTAACCTTTTTTTTATAATAGAAATAGAAATTGCATTCCTATAGCTACCTCACACTTTTATTTTCTAATTTCATGCACAACAAATAAGAATATATCAAACAAACCATAAGTCAGCAAGGTGCTACAATGCTCAATAAGGCTGGAAGATGGTTATGAAAAGAAACCCCGCCAAAATGTCAATCTCAATCATGTATGCTGTCTCTGTATTTCTTCCGAATAAAAAGTCACATTGGGATATCTCATTTTGAAACTTGTAACCTCTACAGTTGCTAGGTTGGCTCATTGCAGCGCCTTTCATCTTAGCAATGCTCTACGTGATCTTTCTCCCATTTTTCAAGTATCTGGTCCCCAAGTTTGGCTCTCTTCCTTCAAGCCCGAAGAAGCAACTCCATTCCCCAACAGAAGCCAGGCTCAAGGTAAGGGATGTCTAGCTAACGTCCCTTTTTTTATTTTTCTTTCTCAATCTCAAAATGTGGGGACATGGCCCTTGGATTCTAACATGATACTTTGTATATAGATCTTTTCACTGAGGTGAATGTGTGTATAATAGATATTGACATTGATTTGGGAGATTGTTGCCAAGTGAGGTAGCTCTCTCCATGTTGGAAGGGTTTAGTGTTTTCTGATTTCAGAAAATGTATGTATTTTCAATGCTTCTATCACCTTAGCAAATGGAAGTCCCAAAATGAACACCAATGCTGACAGTGATCAAGCCTTTATACCCGTCCTTAAAAATTCACCCTGTTGGTTAGGCCCAGAGTAGTCCAAGTTGTCTTACATGGTTCTTCATTACTTGCAATTGAAAATGAAATTCTATTGTTTTTTTTTTTCCTTTCGTTTTAAGGGAAAAGTTCAAGAGATGGCAGGGTATAAGCCTGAAGTGGACAAGGACACAGTCCTTGCGGCCAAGCTAGAGAGGGTCGCCGATCAGATGGATGGTTTGGATCAGCTCATGTCAAAGAAAGGTTCTCCATGCATAAATCTGGTCAATTGACCATGAAACACTCTTCACCTTTTGTTATAAAGTAAAGAGTTTCTGGACTAATGATCCAGGCCAGGATTATCTGGACTTTTCCATGTGTGACTTGGCTCATCAAATTGTGCCATCTTGATGTTGGGTCGGGTAGAGGATTAGCCGCAAACTAATATCACATTAGTCTCAATAACACAACTGTTTGACAGACAGTTTACCACTGCTATTGGACGATGAGCAATTTAGGTAGCGGGGTAGCTGGTTAGGGGTGTCAACGAGCTCAGTTCATGACGAGCTGAGCTGAGGTGAAGTAGGTCTGCTTATTGACAGCCTTAGGAGGGGGAGGGCTAAAGAGTTGAAAGAAAAAACAATATACTGTTGGAGTCATGTCCAGAAGCGAATGACTACCATCTTGAAAAGGGGAAGCAATCCTTTGGACAGCGAATCTTCAAAATTTACATTGTGTTTCTTCAGTATTTTGTGTAATATTAAAAGAGGGATGGGGATTTTAGTTTAACAGAATAAAACACTAGTTATAAATTGAGGTTTTCTAACTTGAGGCTATGTTTGGGTTTGCAAAATGAAATTGGTCTCAGGATTTGAAATCCGCTTAATTGGAATCTGCATAAATGAAATCTGTTGTTTAGATAAATTTGCTGAGGTTGGTGAATTTGGAAAGTTCACGAATCTTCTTCTTCATCCTCGCCATTTGTAGGAGAATTTTGTTGGTTCTTAGTGGCAGAATTGGCTTAAGCCCGTCTCTTGAACCTCAAGTCATTTGCAGGAAATTCAAATCAACAAGTTAGTTGGGCTCCTCCTGTGTCTCGAAACAAGGAATTATCTAATGATGCCTCCCCTAAGGATTTCAAATAGCAATAATGAATTATATTCTTAAATTACATGTTGGATTTAGCAAATTTCATTCGACGAAAACGCCATTTTGTCACCCAATTTCAGATTTTTTATTTTCTGGCCCAATTCCGTAAATCTAAACATACCTTAATTATGCTTTGTCTGTTCATTCAGATTTGAACGGATTAGAAAAGAAACCTGAGAATCCAAAGAGTAGAATTGGTATAGAAAGCCGGCGGGATTCCATTGGTCATTTGTTTGCCAATGTTTGGATTTAGAATTCATTAGAATCCATGCATTTGGTTACTGGTTTTAGAAACGGATTTGGTTAATAAGAGGGAAAGTATGGAAAAGGAAAGCAATTTACAAGAGACAATCCATTGGATTTGGCCATAAATCTGATCTTCAGAGGTGAAAAGGAAAAGTTATTTCTTCTTCATCGGATTCACACATTTATCAAGGGATTCTAATCTCGGACAATCAGATGGCTTGAAAACGTCCTATCACTGGAATCTAGAGGTGAAATGACTTGGTCCAAATCCAAACAAACAAACGGTGGATTTAAGACCTTAGAAATGATGGTTTTTTTAAAGTTCTTTAAGAAATAAAGACTTTCTCTAAATCTAGGGTTTTCAAACTTAAAACAATCTTTATGAACTGATCCTAATCTAATTATAATGAATGGTATGGATTTTAACATATCAGAATGTGGGTTTAAGACCTCAGATTTGCATCTCGTGCTAATTGGTGAATCTAGTTTTAGTTTCATTTATGTAGAAAACGATTCCCTCAACATGACCCTTCATCAATATAATAACAATAAATTAGCATCTAGGAGTTTCTTGAAATATACTTAAAGGTCAGGCGTTCTTCCACAGTTAGCCTTTGAATGACTAATTAAACTAAAACCTCATTATTTGTTTATTTATTTTTGTGTATAAGGATGGCTTTATTTAGCTTCCTTTGATTTAATATAAACACAATCAGTATTTTGGATTCTCAGATGTCTTTTCTTAAATCTTAGAGAGCTTCTACGATTCCAAACCTTAAGACTTGAAAAAAACTTTTATGCTTTGCTTTGCTTTGCTTAATGGCTTAGATCTGAATATAAATCAATAGATCTTCTGCGAGAATTTAGTGAGATGACTGTCAATTCAGGACTCTTATATGTCAAAGGTGGTTGGTTTAATTGGAATTAGATGTACATATTTCAAGATTAAAGCCCTTTCTAAATTTTCTTTTCTCAAAAGTCATGTTCAATATGAAAAGTGTAGACTTTACTACTTATTGATCTGCCTGCATAAATATGCCACCTAACCATTTGGTTGGCCTCGCCTAGAATATCTTTATGTTACTAATTCTCTACGATGCATCCATCAGCTATTGATATTTCATATATTTTCTTATCAAAAATTTTTTTTTAAAAAAAGCTATTCCATATATTTGGATCTCCCACAAAATGTTACCAAGTATCAAATATGAGGTTCAAGGGAACAAATCATCCTTGACCAAAATGACTGTGACTCATGTATGACATATAATACAGGCTACTGACAAATGATGTGATTTTGAATTCCCAGGTGATCAGCTGTTGCAAATATTGTTGTAGTTTTTTGTAGAATGAACAAAAAATCATAAGAAACAAAACCTCCATGTTGAAAGACAAAAAACCCATTAAAAAAAAAAAAACCCTATGCTTGTTCTTCATGTTACAAAAAACTACAGCAAAATTTGCTACGACAGATCACAACTCTTTGGAATTTGGTGTCTCTTTTTGGACTTCTGCTATTTGAATTACATTTTTTTAACCCTTTTTAATGTTTTTAACCTTATACACACCACATGTCAGCTTGTGTGGTCATACATTGGTCACAAAGAATTTGCATCCAAGATTCAATGATAAGTATCAGGGGCAGTGTTAAAAAACGAGGGAGGCTTGTGTCCACTCCCCTAAAAATTGCTAACCTCCACTCCCTATCAGGGGGTAGACGCATCAGCGCCGAAAAATGATTTACACTTTTTTTTTTTTGTGGGAGTGGGGTGGGGGGCATATCACTTTTCTACGCTGATGTGCCCGCCCCCTGATAGGGAGCAGAGGTTAGTGTTAGTTAAGGAGAGCGGATACAATCCACTTTGTGAAAAACTGATTTACACTTTTTGGGAGGTGCTTTTCATTTTTTGGTGCTGATGTGTCCACACCTGATGAAGGGCAGACCTAAAACATTTTTTAGGGGATCATACCAAATCCTCGGGGGTGTATGCAGATCCAAAATCATGTAGAGGTTATTTATTATTTATTTTTTTATGGATATATATATAATGTTAGACAGGACTCCAACAAGCTATATATAATTTTGGTAGGCCCTCTTTGGGATTTCTAGCAAGATGAATCGCCATTCATGAGTAGCTTGACACGAACTGCAACATATTACAGGAGGAACAATTTCAATCAATCTTTTAATGAGATTAAACCTATAACCTCTAACAAGAAAAAGGGGGCAATCCACTAAACAAGCTATATTACGAAAACTAATTTTACACTTGGGCCATATTTTGTAGATCTTAAATAGAGGTGGCATAATAAATAAATAAAAAATGCCCAACATTAACATGATCCAATTACTCGATTTTATTTGGAGGAAGATGCATTTTGTCGTTCATGGGGAAGGGTGATTTGCATAATAAATAAATAAAATTTGTATGAGAGGAACCTTTATTCGAATGGGAAAATTTGAGTGATACAAAACCCTATCTCACCTTCATGCTTCAAAAGAACAAATGATTTCTCTCCCACCACCATGTACAAGTTATTAAACAACCTTTGGATTATATATATATATATTAAAACACTCTATCTTATCCTAAGTAAATCTTAAATAAAACAATTAATTGTCTCTCCTAAAACCCTAAGGTGATTGGAGAGGTATGAGTTCAAATACTTACAATATTTCAACACTCGATTATCCGTATTTGGCTCATATTTGTGTTTGTTTAAAGCAAATATGAACCAATATGAATCCGATTTGTTAAAAAAAAATAACCGAATATATATATATATAACCTAATGACTGATTTAAATTAATAATCATATTTTAATATTGTAGGTTATCTTACATTTCTTTTAACATTAATCCTAACCTATCAGATACAAATATATTAACCCAACTTAATGAATTTGTTTAATTGGATATATCCCTAGTCGTATCTAATATTGGACTAAATTAATTGATACAAGTATGAACTTATATGCATCCAATTTGATTAAATATCCGTTCATTTAAAAAATATTTGATTATAAATGAGTTGAATTTGGATATACTAATATTTGCATCGAATCTAACTCATTTGCATCCCTAAACGTCAGGGGACTAGGTGTGAGGTTTAGGAGAATATTTACGTCTTCCATGAGGGGATTTGAACTCTTGCAACCTAAAACATGCGTTGATACCATCTTAAATAAAACAATTAATCCTCTCTCCCAAAACCCTAAGGTTATAGGAAAGGGATTTCAACGTTCTTGTTAAAGCGGTGTCTTTAATTGGCACGACTCTTCACAAGAGCCGTGTTATACTTTCATATGAAACTTATCAAAATGGAAGTTTTGGTTTTGTTTAAAGGTTTTAATATGTAGGGAAAAAGATACTTTTCTCTTGTAATTGCTAAGTGGGTTTTTGGCTTAAGGTTTCCTCTCTTGGAACTTAAAAAGGGTTTGGAAGAGAGAGGAGGTAGCGGAAAAGCTCTTGTAATCTCTGGTTTTACATAGTGAAGCTCTCTTGATCGTCGTTGTCCATAGACGTAGGCTTTACGCTGAACCACGTTAATCATCTTTGTGTTTGGTGTGTGTTTGCTGTTGGCATTAATTTTCTTCTTCTATTTATTGCTGCATACGATTCAAATCTAGGTTTCCACACAACAGTTTCGAAATGGAAACACTGAAAGCAGGAGATTATGGTTTAGTGAGGGTTCCATTGACAAATCCCAATTTATTCTTTGCTAATAGGGCCATCCTCGTGGCACGTCGTCAAATTGAATAGTTTTCGCCATTGAATTGTTGTGAAACAAGGATGTTTCTAGGATTATCAAAGGAACTAAGAAAATACAGCAAATCAGGATTGTTGGCCATATCCTTCATGGTTGGAGAAGACTCAACAACTTCATTGTCATTGGAAGCTAAGAACAAATGATGCCGTAGAAATTTTCACAACAAAATTTGCTATAAAAAATCCTAAGATAAAACTCCCTATCACCTAGTAAACTACAGCAGCAAATTGAAGGTGACTCTAGTAATGCTCCGTTTTAGGCATGGACAGCAAATTTGATCTATAGATTGATTCTTCAAGATGGCTTAAAGAAGAACGAGAGATGGGTTGCATCAATCCCTGAACTCTGATACCAACTCAACCATTGGTTTACATGATTTAACCGGTTTGCTCAATCATAACTAAAATGTAATACAATACCAAAAAATAAAACAATTCATAATACATTATAAGGCTTATGACTGAGTTTCAAATTTTTG
>JAOXJP010022370.1:0-17225 GCA_025762735.1 Platanus orientalis
ATGCTATTGTGTTCTTAGTTCTTTATGTTGATGATATCCTACTCATTGGGAATGATGTAGGAATCTTGTGAAATGCTAAAGTTAAATGGAATTGAATGGCAAATCATTCCCTGAAACAAGGGTTTGTGAAATGCTTTATTGACGATAGGGAAGGTTTTAAGAAAATAGCCCTGACCTTGCTACATTTTGAGCTCGGGAAAACTTTTAAGGGCCCTTCTCGTGCCAAATACAGACAAAACATGTTTTTTCTGGGTTTGGGTAGAAATGATTGTTTGGACTCTGGATTTTCTGTAAATTAGTGTAGTTTTGATAGTTTTGAGCTTTGAATTTACAGTGGTGTGGCCACTAACCATCTAAATTTCTAATTTTTGGTGCTCTCTTGGAAATAGTTCGAGCACCTGATTTTTAGACCTGATTTTCCATGCTTTTTAGAGTATTTGAGGAAATCTTGGAAGATAGATTTTGCGAAAGCCTTGGTTCCTTAGACAGCTTTTCAAAGGCCTCACAATTCTAAAGAAATAGACATCAACTGATACTGATTTGGATGCCTTGAGAGCATTCTGGCTTGAAAAGAGTAAAAAGTGGAAAAATAACCTTTTGACCTTTTGGGGAAGATTTGAGATTTCATAGAGGTTTGAGACTTTAAAACTCTCTTCTCAGACCTGGAGATTTGAAGCTAAGGCTGTGGCCGAGATATGCCAACTGACCTTTCTGAATTCAGAGATCGGATGAATTTTTGAGAGCTCTAACAAGGGTCATTTTTTGGTCAGGGTTATCATAGATTGACAGATTAGCTGTTGTCGTTCTCGAGCAGTGTCTGACTTGTGATAGGCCCTTGGAAGAAGAGAGACTCAGAGGTGCATAGGATCTGAAATTACATCATTTAGACCACATGAGAGGTTTCAGGGGTCCTTTGAGGGTCCAGGGGTCATTCTCTGAGTAGAAAGGGTAAAATGGTAATTTTTTGTCCATGGGTCGAAAAGGTGAAAATATGAATTCTTTATATGTGATGCTTCATGACTGGAAGACTTATATAGGCTAAGAGATTTAGAGATCTGGAAGACAGATAGTGAGTATTGAGCCTTTGAAAGCAGAAGGGTAAAATGGTAATTTTCCCAATTATGATGCTTTACTGCAAAAAAAACTTACAGGAGGTGGAAAACCTACCGATGACATGAATGGAGTTTTAAAATGTGGACCCTCAAAGTCTTGTTGATGCTTTTGAAAGATATTAGGGTTTGTCCTGAAATGGTGCTTTTTGGGTTGTAAGAAGGTTCTTTAACTGATTCATTTGTGACTGGAACATTTGAAAAGACCTCTCAGGGAGTGCCTAACTTTCTAAGGTCCAGGATGGCTCTTCCTAAGCTGATGGTGCTTAAGGTTCTGACATTTAATAACTGTTATGCTGTCTTTATGCTATCACATGACCCGAGTCAAAATTTGGGTGTTGACAGGGCAAAAGCAATTATTATTATTAAAAAATAATAAAAATAAATGTAAATTAATAAGATTCAGTAGAAGTTAGCGGCAGATAAAAGAGAAAAACAGCATAATATTTGATTTTTAATTATTATTTTTATTTGTAGATATTACTAAATTCTAAGATTACAAGCTGTACAGCACTAGTGATCCCACCATGAGAGTTCTCTGCATGCATTTTGCTTCCGCCACCTCGGCTCGGCTTGAAGGGATGTTTGGATTTGTGGTTAGAAAATGTTTTGGCACTTTTTTATCCTCATATTGTTGAAGCTGTCTCTCGCATCCATTTTAGCAAGGTTGATAGATAAGAAGAAGATTCTTCAATCTGGACTCTAACCCCTTCAGGAAAATTTAGTGCAAAATCAGTCTACACTCAAATTCAAAAGCTACAACATTCTTCTTCTTGGGCCTTCAACCTTGAGTTGCGGAATATGATGAAAGACCTCTGGAAAATCATTGATGTACCTCCTCAAGTCAGTATGTTTATATAGAGATGTTCACAAGCTGCACTACCATTGAGATAGAATTTATCGAAATTTATTTATGAAATTGAGACCATTTTTCCAATATGTGGTGGTCAAACAAAAACCATAGATCATCTCTTTTTCCAGTTTGAATTTGTATAGGTGGTATGGGTTAGCTCTCCTTTGGGTTTAAGAATTAGAGATCAATCAAAAAGCTTCAAAGAGTAGTTGAATGAATGGAGTTAGTTGTATCCAAATGTCCAACACCTAAGACTAGGGTCAAATTTTTTATGGCATTTTTAGAAAGTAAGAAACAACAAGTTCTCAAAGTGTATGATCTCACCTGAAAGGGTTATTCTAAATGTTATGAACATGACCAAAGAATACCAACATGGGTGGGTTGAAGAGAAGGGATTGACAAATTCATCCCATACTAATGAAGTTGGTGACAGGTCTCATGCACAATGGACTCCTCTTTCTAATCATATGTTAAAAATAAATGTGGATGGATCAACCTTCCAACTTGGAGCAGCTGCAACCATTATCAGAAAACACAAAGGGGAATTTTTAGCGAGCCAGTCAAAACTTTTATAGGGTTGTACTATAGAGAAGCTAAAGCATGGAGCTTCTTGGTTGGGATTCAATTGGCCCAAAATTTCCCTAATCAACAAATCACAGTAGAAGGGGATTGTCTCACCATGGTGACTCTCCTCCAAAAAATAGATTCTGCTCCTCCATGGCGCACTAAAGCAATTGTTCAAGATTGCCAAAGAATTCTACAAAATTCTAGGAACATCGAAATTTCTCATGTTCCCCGGACCAACAATAAAGCAACACATCATATGGTAGCTACTGTGGCAAGGGAACAATTATCACTTCAATGGAATTCATCTCATATATCGAGCAAACTAGCTAAGATTCTTGACTCTAAATCTTGTAATTAGATATCCTTTGTTGATTGAATGAATTTGAGCCTAGTGCTCTTTTCCCCAAAATAAAAATAAAAAAATAAAACATGGGCAATGACTAATTTGATTAGTTCATAGTTGTGTTTGTTTTCCTATGGCTAGGTCCTTATCCCAAAAGCACAAGAGTGGCCAGCCAATGATGGTCCACTTACACAGAGTAATAGCATTTTTATTCTAAAAATTGTTGGAGTAGCTAGAAATCTTTTCCTTCTTCCCATCTTTATTCATATTCTTCACTCCTTTGAGGCTCTCTAAACAATATAGTTTAGCTCTAGCTTTCTTCCATCAACAACATCTTTAGGGTAGCAATTATAACATTGACTTTTGCTTGGTGCATCCAGACACTCCTTAAATCAAGTTTCTGTTGTTGTAAAATAGTTCCTTTGTTCATTACCAAAAAAACAAAGCATTCCTTTGTATGGGACAAAGCAAATAAGAGGCATATTTGTTAATGTGATTTGTGTAAGTTACCATTAGGACTACTTTTTTTTTAGAAACTTACTGTTGAGACTACTAGTTCATTTACAAATATACACATACCACCTACTAGTCAGACAATGACTTGCAGGCCGGCTTAGCAATCGTCACCCCTTTTGGTAAGAGAAGTATTTTGTTTGCCTCTCTTAATGGATGCTTGGTCCACTAGGCGTCAGGGGGCGGACACATCAGCTCTAAAAAGTGATAAGTGCCCTATGAAAAAGTATAAATCACGAATGTGTCTGCTCCCTAATGCCCAATGGACCAAGCGTTCATTAAGGGAGGTGGACAAAATCCTTTCTCCGTTTGGTAAAGCATGTTATTGATTGGGTCATTTGCCCAAAGGATTAGGTACAAACACCTTAGGTTAGTATGGCATAAGGGGTGGACAAATCAATGCCAAAAAGTGAAAAGGATCCCCCAAAAAGTGTAAAACACTTTTTTGGCTCTGATATGTCCACCCCTGGTGCCATATTGACCTAGGTTGCATAAGGGCGGTTGTATCAAATCCTAGTCAGGCCATTTAATCTCCAGTTATTGGACTATGGTGGTCCATCAAAGAGGAAGCACAACAATTTTATGTCATAAATGGATGGATTAGTGGGGGCCATTATCATGCAAGGTTTAGGACAAAGGGGTGTGGATGGGTGATGTCCAGGCCTTAGTATTGCTGAAGCAGGACTTGATAATTTAGGGATGTCAACAATCCGAGTTAATCAAGTTTTGTCTAGTATAGCTCAAGCTCACCATGCAAGGATCAGTTTGGACTCGTCACACTAGGATCAAGCTCAGGCTCTATCATGACCTGAATCCACGGGCCGTGATGTGGGTCAGCTTTGGTTCTGTGACATGATAATGACCTGCCCTGAACCTGTTTCTCATAGCGGAGAGACCAACAAGCTTAGAGTGGATCATCAACCTGCATACCTATTCACATATCACTTTCAATATAAATGTATTTGCTTATCTTTTTACATCTATTTTAGTCCATTTAAAATAATAATCACATCACAGCAGAATAATAATAACAATTGTCATTTAAAATCCAGTGTAATGGAAATGGTAATATCATCATGACCATCCATTAGTAAAGGGCCTAAACTGTCCATAAAGTATATACAACCCTTACTCACGAAAGGGCCCATCTCAAATAAACAAAGTACTACATGTACTATATCTATGATATGTAAACTAAAACTAAAATGGAATGTAACATCATTGGACCTGAAAGTCCTTCCCTCAACTCCTCTCACCGCATCCCCAACAGCCTTTACACATACCTATCCTTAAAGACTCCATTTACGGGTGGTGCCAATTGGGGTAAGCTTGATGGGCCTAGCAGGGGCTATGCAGTTTATACAACATAAAAGGAGACCAAAGATACTCACAGTAACAAATAGAAAGAAATACTAAGGAATCAAAGTAGAGATGAGAGTACATCAAAGTTACTAGACTTGTATCTCTACTATGAATCGAGTATACACACATCACAAGACAACCATAAGAGAGTCCAAAGTGAACCAAACTAACTCCTGTATATGCCACATGCTAAGTACTATATCTACATGTTAAGTGTTACATATCTCATGTCAAGTACTACATGCCACATGTCAACCCATAAGGGGTCTCTATCACATAATGAAACCCAATGTAAGTAAAACCTAGAAGGTTTTCGTCAAATACAAAACCTGTAACCCATGTGAGGGTATCTGGTAAAACAAGTCACATAACTCATGTAAGAGTCTCCGACAAAATAAATCACACAATTCATGTAAGAGTCTCTGACAAAATAAATCACATAACCCACATAAGGGTCTCTAACATAACATATCATATAATAAATATTGGGCCACTAGGTCCGTCTTCACCAATTATTCTGGCCCAGTGATTGGGTACCTATAGCCATAAAGGTTAACCAATAAAGTGGTCCCTGGGGTCATAACACCAATGGGTATGATAGTTGTTTTCACCTATTAATGTGACCCGGTGATTGGGTACCTATAGCCATAAAGGCTAACTATAAAGGGGTCTCCAAGCCCAAGATGGGTAACTCATATAGGAGTCTCCAGGCCCAAGAAGGGCAACCCACGTAAGGGTCTATAGGGCTACATCTAGCCAACCCATATAAGGGTCTCTGGGGTTATAAAGACCATATACATATATAAAGGTCGCAAGGACCAACCAACGTAGAGGTCTCTAAGCCTAAAATGACATATTCTCGCATAGGGGTATCATATCAAATCCTCACATCCAAAACCGAATACCAAAACCATGTTTTTATAAAATAAGATAAATTACTACATTATAATACCATTTAAAATATTTGCAGTTCTATCTCATGAAGAGGCCAAAGAATGCAGTAGAAAATCACATGAAAGGTGTAAAATGCCAACAAGCAAGTAAAGATGCTTGACCCAAATCTAAGAACATATGGGATACTCATGGATGTAAAATCATTTTATGTTAATTTCCCTAAAAATTATAAACCAAGTATCACAAGTTATTTAAAACTCATGTAGAAGTCTAAGTAAAATCCCTTTGAAAACATCGAAGTAAACCATGCCAAGGACAACTTACTCATGCCACCAAAATCTCCCAAAATGACGCAAAACCCAAGGTGTTTACACATGAATACATGAATCCTAAGATCCTAACATGGAAATCCATAGAACATCACACATTTTCTATAAGTTAACATATATTTGAAGGAATTTATCAAAAGGAATAATAAGCTCATGTAAGGAATCCAAAGGCATCCAAGGAGCATGTAAATAGTAAGAGAAATTTGTAAGAGACATTTTATCAAACATGTAAAGTGCAAGAATTAATAGAACTTAAGGAAAGTTAGAGAGAAAACCCAATCTTCACCATGATAACCATTTCAATCCCTACCACCCATGTAAATCAAGCTCCCACAACTCATCACATAGAATAGAGACCATCCCATCTTTTCCACAAAAACTCAATCACAAGAAAATAGTTCCACAACTCAAGAAAATTAAGGAAATCAACTAGGAAGTTACAAATTAACATGCTCATAAGGAATAGATGTAAATCCACCAAATCCAATATCATTTTTCACAAATCTAAGATCATAGGAAAGGAAAGTGAACATAAAATGCATATCCACTCACAAAATCCATTTTTCATATAGATTAAACCATAAATCTTTACAAACAAAGAATATAATTAGTTTTCTATGAACTTAGAAAATAAAAGTACAACATAAACAACATATCTACTCACAAATGCTTAAACCTTTAATACACAGGAGGATCCTCTTCCAAATTCATTTGCCTTTGTCAATCCCTTATTACTCTATGAGCAAACAAGGTATTTCATAGTTAGAATGCATAAAATAAGGTAGATAAATAAGAATCTATACCCATTTAGGCTAGATCTATGAAGAAAAACATTTATTATAGCATATTTCCAAGGTTGGGAGTGAAACTTACCAAATTGAGAAAAAATATCACTTTTCCTCTCCCAAGCTTCTCTAATCCCTCTAACATTTACTTTTTTTTTGTTCTAAATGACCTAAATGAGGTCTTAGAGGTGCTTTAACTCGTTTAAGATGAGATCCCACATGTGTGGGGGTCTAATAGGTGAAAGCCACGTCAGAAATGACATAAAAATGTAATTTTTGAAAAATTCAGCATTTCTAGGCGTGATCGATCACAAACCATCCAAAAACCACCTGAGGGCTTGGCCCCTTGTTTCATGATCGATCATGCTTCTCCCAAAAAAATCCTACGCAGACACTATGGTAAAATGACCATAATTTTCTTTACAAAACTCTGAATTATGAACAGTTTGAGGCCTTAAAAAGTATAATCAAATAGCTTTCCAAAGGTGTATGGGTAGTTCTAAAATTGTCTTAGGATTAGTGTATGTGGGCCCATGAATTTACTCAAAATACATAATCAGGATAACTTTTGTAGGTTTGTTAACCAAACTAACTAAAAAATATGCAAAGTTTGAGTGGAACAACAACTACGAGAAGAGATTTGAAGAACAAAAGGACCGATTTGTGTCTACTACAGTCCTTACACTACCGTATGGCATAGGTGGTTTTATCGTGTATAGCGATGCCTCATGAAAGGGCCCTGGTTGTGTACTTATGCAAAACAGGAAGGTAATCGTGTATGCTTTGAGACAGCTCAAGCCATATGAACTAAACTACCCCACTCACGATTTAGAGTTGGAAGAAGTGGTTTTTGCACTAAAAATGTGGAGCCACTATTTGTATGGTGAGACTTGCGAGATATTCACATATCATAAGAGTCTCAAATACATATTCTCTTATAAAGAGTTGAATTGAGACAAAGAAGATGAATAAAAATGATTAAGGATTATGATTGCATGATCAACTACCAGTCAAGAAAGGCTAATGTGGTAGTTAATGCCTTGAGTAGGAAGTCCTTGAGCTCACTTGCTTGCCTCAGAGTTGGGAGGACTATCTTGTTCTAGGAATTGAAAAACTTCAATGTCAAAATTGAGGTAAATGATTTGAAAATGTTCTTTACACATCTGAGAGTGCAGCCCACCCTTACTGATTAGTGGATATATCCCAAAGTAGTGATCCATTATTAATGGAGATTGTAGAGGCTGTGAAAAAGGTGACAAAATTGACTTTTCTTTACATGTTGATGGCACATTGAGGTTTGGGAATTGTCTATATGTTCCAAATGATGACAAGTTGAAAAAGATGATTCTTGAAGAAACTCATTGAGTCGCTTATCTAATTCACCTCGGTAGCACCAAAATATATAGGGATTTGAGGGAAACATATTGGTGGAATAATATGAAGTGCGAGATAGCTGATTTTGTTTTCAGGTGTCTAACTTGTCAATAGGTCAAGGCCAAACATTAAAATCCTGTAGGTTCACTTCACTCACTTGAAATTCTTATAATGGAAATGGGAACACATTTCCATAGATTTTGTAGTGGGATTACCCAAGATAAGTAAGGATTACAACTCTATTTGGGTGATAGTTGACTGACTAATGAAGTTTGCACACTTCCTATGTCATGACCCAAATCCATGGGCCGTGAAGTGGGCTAAATGTAAAAAAGGCTAAACATGCCCATAATGTGCATATAATCTATAGCCCCTCGAGCATGACTGAAGTACTAAAGTGTACATCCCATCAAAAGTAAACTAGAAACAGGAAACAAGACTATGATCAAATATTTGAGTCAATTGCACAACCTTTAACTGTCTCTCACTTGTCATAAGGTGTAGTCCAATCCGTATGCCTACACATTTGCAGGTGGTTCCAATTGGGATAAGCTTGGCGGGCTTAGCGAGAGGGTATGCAGTTTATACAATACTAAAAGAGAGCAAAGATAATCACAGTAACAAATAAGAGAATCAATGTAGAATAGGGAGTCAACAAGATAAGCACAATCAACGAATGTAGTCTAAACAGGAATCCTTACTACGATTCAAGTATGCACATGTCACAAGATAATCACAAGGATATCTAAAGTAGATAAAATTGAATCATGCATATGCTACATGTTATATGCCACATGCTAAGTACTATATATATGTGCTCAGTAATATGTGTGTCACATGCAAAACACAATGGTGTCCCATCATATAAAATACCTAAGTGTAAAAGAACCGTGAAAGGTCTCTGACAAAAACATATCGTATATAAACCATAAAAGGTCTCCGGCAAAGCATATCATATGTATAAACCATGAAAAGGTCTCATAGTTTAGGCAATGATCTCATAGATCTCTAACACATCACATCTCATAACCCATATAATGGTCTCTGACACATTACATCACATAACCTATGTAAGGGTCTTTGGCACATCACATCACATAACCCATGTAAGGGTCTTTGGCACATCACATCACATAACTCATGTAAGGGTCTCCAACAAATCACATCTCATAATCCATGTAAAGATCTCTAACACATCTATATTAGGCCACTAGGGTTGTCTTCGCTTATTGATGTGACTTGATGATTGGGTACCTGAAGCCATAAATGCTAATGTTGTGTCTCATATTATTCCCCTGGACCAGGGTAGTCCTTTAAAATTTCTAAGATAAGGGCATCAAACAAATCCGTAGGTCAAAGAAGTGATAAGCTGAACCCATGCTTTTATAAGGCAATGCAATCACTATATAAATATATCATTTGTAAAAATATCTACATATTCTATCTCATAAAGAGTTCAAAGAATGAAGTAGTAAATTACATGAAAAATGTGTTAAATGTTAATATATAAGTAAATGTGTTTGACCCATAACTAGGGGCATAAGGGATGTTCATAGATGAAAAATCATTTTATGACAATGTTCATGTAGGTTAAAAATCAAGTATCTCAAGTCTTTTAAAAATTCATGTAGAAATCCCAGGTAAAGAACCATATGAAAATCCTAGAGTAAACCATGCCAATGATAATATGCACATGCCATTAAGAGATATCACATGATGTAGAGAGTAATGTAATCACATGAAGATCAATAACATTAACACAATTCATCATGATATAACATGAATCAAGTGAAACATACCAAAAAGAGTAATGGTTTAACATAGGAAGTCAATAGGCACGATAAAAATATACAAATCATGGAGAACTAATCATATGTTATTTCATCAAATAGGTGGGGAGTAAACATTTAGGGGATTTCAAGAGGAATCAAGGAAACAAACAAATAATCATCACAAGGAACTTTCTACACCCTCTAAATCATGTAAATCCAACTCCATAAGCTTAGAAATCACTGAACTCAAAGAAATAAAACAATAGAATCATGTGGTTAACTCCAATTTCCAAGAACACATAGCAATGGGGTAAAAGAATCCCTTCAATTATGCTCACATTAAAGGATATATAATCCATACAAGCAAATCAACCTTCTCATGGGGTTTGAATATAAATTTATCCAGGCAAAGCTCATCCTCAACAAATTCAAGGTTCTAAGAAGAAGAAAATCATGCATAGAGGGATCATTCATTCACACAACCAATTTTCCTAGAGATTAATCAACCAATCTTAGCAAACATAGCGTAGAAGTACATTCTTAAGAACCTAGGAAAGGGATTGTGTGCATAAATATATATCCAACTTACATAATCCATGAAATCAAGGTTCTACACAAAGAATGGATGTAAATTCCCCAAATCCAAGATCATTTTACACAAATCCAAGATCCTAAGGAAGGAAAGTGTGTATAAACAACGTATCCACTCATCAACTAGTTCAAACCTTAGCTTCCAAGATGATTTTCCTCCACAACTTGATTCCCTTTTGATGTTCTTCCTTCCTCTAAGAGCAAACAAAGTTTTCTATGGTTAGAGTCCATAAACTAAGTCGAAGAAGTAGAAAACTATGCTTACTTAGGCTAGATCTAGGAAGAAAAATATGTATTCTAACCAATTTTTAAAGTTGGAAGAGAACTTACCTAATTGGGGAAGAACTCTCACACTTAGCTCTCAAATTCTCCAAACTTCTCTAACTCATTCTCTTTTGGTGTAAAATGAGCTTATTAGAGTTTCTTTATCATATTTATAAGGTTTTAGGTTGAGTTTTATTTATTATATAGACAACATAAGGGGTCCTAGGTGAATTAGAGCCCTAATTGGGTCAAAATTTGAAGTTTTTGGACTCCAAAATTTGATTATTTTGGAATCGGATCTATTCGGCATGTTTCGGGCCATTTTTTTATAAAACAACTGTAAGGCCGGATTAATCAGAAAAAAATCGGATTGATCTGCTAAGTTTGGATCCATTCGACAAAATTAGATCAATTAGTCCAGATTGATCCTGCAAGGTAGGATTGATCCGGGTGACTTTTCCAGATTCAACATCTTCGCACTAAAAATGTCCATAACTTTCTCTAGTAAAACTTCTTTTTACCAACCGTTTGTTGTGTTGTAAATTAGACTTCAAGAGATTTCCAAAAATATATGGATTTTACTCTAATTCACTCAGGATTGGTTTTGGTGGTCCTAGAAATTTATCTAAAATCTGTGGGCCTGTTAGCACAAACACCTTATGGGAGAATTGTCATAACTTCTTCTAGAAAACTCATAACTGCACACCATTTGATTCCTTGGAAAGTAGACTCATAGATATTTTCATTTATATATGACTTTCAAGCTAATTCATATTGTATAGATATAGTTTCACTTGTAAAGTTACACTAAATATGCAATTGGGAAAACTTTGGAAACTGACAAGTTCCAGGTCCAACTTGGGTTCCATACTTCTAACTTGGTCCAAAGGGTTTCAAAACAACTCTAAGGTCTATCTAAATGTGTGAAATGCAAATTTTACCCTTAAAACACAATACAGGGTGTTACATCCAACCTATCCTGATATCTTACCCACTAGATAGGTTAGCTAAGTAGTACATTGATGAGGTGTGCGATTGCATGGAGTTCCAACTAGCATTGTTTTTGACCAAGACCCATGGTTACCTCTCATTTTTAGGGTAGATTGTAGGATGTAATGGATACCAAACTGAAATTTAGCATTGCTTTTCACCTGCAAATTAATGGATAATTGGAAAGAAGTATACAAATCTTGGAAAACATGTTGAGGACTTGTATGATGGACTTGAAAGGTAGTTGGGACACCCAACTACCATTGATCGCATTTGCATACAGTTTTCAGGCCGGTATACAAATGGCTCCTTTTGAAGCTTTGTATGGAAGGAGATGTAGATCTCATATTTGTTGGGAAGAGGTAGGTGAATGGAAAATATTGGGGCTAGAGTTGGTATAAGAGACTATTAAAAAGATCAAACTGATCCGAAGTAGAATGTTGATAGCTCAAAGCAGACAAAAGAGCTACGTTGACAAAAAAAGAAGGGAAGTAGAGTTTGAAATTGAAGACTTGGTGTTTTTGAAGATATCTTTGAGAAAAGGTGTGTCAAGGTTTGGAAAGAAAGGCAAGTTAGAACCAAGGTTTATAGGGCCTTTTGAGATCTTAAGGAAGATTGGGGCTTTGACTTATGAATTAACTCTACCTCTGAAATTATCCTATGCACATAATGTATTTCATGTCTCAATGTAAGGGAAGTACATGAGATATCCATCCCATGTATTGAGTTATGAACCACTTCAAGTGCGAGAAGACTTATCATATAAGGAGCAGCCCATTGTGATCCTCAATAGAAAAGAGCAAGTACTTCACAACAAAATTATTCCCTATATGAAGGTTTTATGGTGCAACCATGAAATTGAAGAAGTCACTTGGGAATGTGAAGATGATATAAAAGCTAAATATCCTCATCTATTTCAAAACCAAGGTATTCACAAATTCAAGGACTAAATTTTTATAAGGGGGAGGATATAACACCCTACATATGCATCACATGGTGTAGGCGAGGAAAGACTGATTTATCTGATAAATGGACTTGACCCGAAGACCATAGAAGACCTTAAGAAAGCCTTGTGACCTTGAGAATAGGCCCATGTGGAAGCGAAAAATCATTGGTGAATGGAAGGCTTGAGGTGAACCCAACCAAACAAAACTGGGCCACCTCGAGCGGTCGTGGGTCTCCGTGAGCTCTCTCTAGACCCTACGAGTGGTCGCGGTCAAAATTCCATAAACTAGTTTTGGGTGTTATGCAGGCTGAACACCCACGACATCTCATGAGGGCTTGAGATATATGACCTCGAGCGCTTGCGAGAGGACCTCAAGTGCTTGCAACTCATGACCAATGCTCGCCAACATTCAGATCCGAAAAATAAAAAGGGGATTTCTAGAAGGGGTATTTTCATACTCTAACATATATATAGCCCATTTTACATCCAAATTAAGTTCGAATACACCTAATGTAAGAGAGAGAATAGAAGGGAGAGAGAATTGGGAGAGAAGAAGCTCACCTAAGCAATGTAAGCTCCAAAGCTACTTAGATCTAGAATTTTATAGGTAGAAATTAGAGAATTGGACCTTAGATTCTTGTTCTACAATAGTTTCTCATTGAATCTATACCACTATTTATAGAGATTGATCATTGAGGAAGGTTTGATCAAAGGATTTAAAGGAGGAAAAAAATAATAGTAAGTACTCTTGCAAACTAATGTCGTTTCCTCCTTTATTTCCTATAAATCTTTGTGAATTGATGATGAATCCCATTGTTGGACTGTTTTTTATTGGAAACCATGAGAGCTTTGCTCTATATTGTTGTTCTTATGATTGCAAATGATCCTTATGTGAGTTGAATGCTATTTTCATCACCTGTGTCAAGTTTCTTTGGTGAATTCATGTGATTTATTGAAAATCTCACATGAATTGCTATGTAAACTGAATATAAGTATGTTTTGATCTCATGATTGTCTTTATTAAAAGATCCATGAAGTTTCCTTTGAAATCCCTATGTTCGGTATGTAATTAGCATGGATCTAAAATCGAATTGATAAGAATCCCTATGAAATT
Organism: Platanus orientalis; assembly: GCA_025762735.1. Taxonomy (NCBI): domain Eukaryota; kingdom Viridiplantae; phylum Streptophyta; class Magnoliopsida; order Proteales; family Platanaceae; genus Platanus; species Platanus orientalis. The sequence goes on from JAOXJP010022370.1 coordinate 13,807, forward strand.
ACTTATATGAAATATGATCTGATTGATTTGAAATGTCTCTAATGTTATCCTAGAGGGGGGTGAATAATATATTAAATTTATTTTTCCATTTCTTGCCAATTTTGGGATTGATTTTAATTTTCTTAGGTGAGTATGTGCATCTAGGTGCTTACTCAAGCATTTAAACAAACACGTAGTAAGCAATAAGAAATATGAGCACAAATAAGAGAGACAAGCAATCACACACTCAATCCACAACACAAGATTTATAGTGGTTTAGCACTAAGGCCTACGCCCACTCTCCTCAAGCTCACTATAAGCTTAGGTATATTTCATTTTGATTGTCACATACAACCTAAGTCAACATACAAAACCTAACTACTTGCTTACAAGCAAGCTACACAACAACACTTGGTGTTTCTGGTGAGTGTGCACTACTTTCAGTGTCTCCGATGAAGGTAGTAAAGCTTCCGGTGTCTCCGGGGGAAGCAAAACAAAGGATGATGAATGGATATGTAAATGAATATAGAATGAATAGCAAATATTACCACTAAGTTGGTTGATGTTGTTGTTCTTACCACATGTGAGAGTGCTCATTGTTGAGCTGGTTTGCCTTATACACTAACTTATTTTTTAAGCTATGGCACTAAAGCTTCTTGAGCTAGGCCAACCACAAAGAGGGTTTCCTCAAAGGATAACCTAAACCACACCTCTCAAGTAGATATTAGCTAATATAAGCTGAGAGGGAACCAAAAGAGATTTTCTTTATGAACTTTCAAGCTTGTAGCTCAAGCAATGGAGGAATTGAGTTTTTCACCCTTGGAGGCTCTTTTTAGCAAAACAAATAACACTCTCTTGAATGCTTAAAGATTGTCTTACCCTAATGGAAAACATTTCCTTTTATAGAGGACAGAAAAGGCTCATAATCCTTAGATTGAAAAATTTTCAAACGGGCAAGAGAAGTTGGCCATACATTCAAAACGAAGTTTTTGCAGACTCCTAAAAAAGCCAGATTTGTGATCAATCATGGGGTTTGTGATCAATCCTGGGTCATTTTTTTCTTAACCCCAAAAACATGCTTGGGAGGTTTTGAGTTGTGTGGGTCCCACTTTAATTCACAACCATGCCATGATCGATCATGGACTTTGAGATTGATCACAAGGCTGTTAGGACCCAGGTTGTGATCGGTTATGGAGAAGGGGCCTAGTCCTCGAAAGGTCAAAAACTTTGACTGTGATTGATCATGGGCTTTGTGATCAATCACAAATACTGTCTTTTGCATTGTGATCGATCATAGGGTTTATGATTGGTCACACACAGTGAGTTCTGTAAGTATACTATTGTATACATCTTGGGGAGGTCCATATCCACTTGGGATCAGTTTGAAGCATTCAACCATGTTTGTGGACATGCTTAGGGTTATACTACATGATCCTTATGAAGCTACATGCATGCCTTTACCTTCTTGAAAGTTGGGGTCCGACTTTAGTCATGGTCTTCAAGGCTTGACTTGTTAGAGCTTCTTCCACACCTTTGCCCATGAATTTAGCAAACGATGCCCTTGCATCAACATGATTTAAGTGAATTTTGTTGAACTGCCACAAGAAATGTGAATTCCTTTTAACTAACATAAAATTAAACGTGAGAAAATATCTTTGATTGAAATTAAGTATGATTAAAACTTTGATTCCACATTTGGATTATGAAATATGAACCAATGATTGGTAATTTTGATTCCTTTAAACAAAGCAAAGATCTCATGATATGAAAAGATTATAAGAACTATGAATTATGTATATCTACTAGAATTAATGATTATATGTGATGTATATGAATGGATTTTGAACAATTGAATATGAAATGTAAATATATCATGATCGAAACTCATTAAACCATGAAGTCTTATTTTATATGTCATGAGAACCCTTATTAACTATTGATATCCTTTAATATGTCTCAATTGTTTATTGAACTTTGAAATTTTATTGAACCTTTGAACTATTGAACCCTCTTTATGCCTTATTGAATTATTAAATCTTTGACAAAATTCTATGACATAAACTTAGGTCTAAACAATGAAGGGACCTAATCCTGGGTAAAAACATGGAAGAACTCTATTGAAATTTGAACCATTGAACTTTTGAATATAGTTAGAACCTCCCATTGGGTCTAAACAATGGAGATTGAACCATTATGGTATTGAATTCTTTGAACTTCTTTGAATATTGTTTTAAACACATTGACTTACCAAACTCCTTTAATTATTGTTTTAGGGCCTACCATTGGGTCGCTACAATGGAAGTTATTTATATGGACTTGACTTACGTCTTTTATTCATATTGAACATATTGAACCTTATTGAACACAATTATAGGGCCTCCCATTAGGTCGCTACAGTGGAGAATAATGATTGAATCTTTGAAATATATTAACAAGTGATACAAACTAATGAATAAGACATTGATCAAGTCTATAAGCAAACAAACTATGTATATGAATGTATTTGAATCTTAATGATAAGTGAAAAATTATTAAAAGAAGTATGAAAATGAATGTGAATAAGTGATATATTGAAAATTTTTTAAAGTGAAAGATGCTACACTTATCATTATATTGTGACGCGTACTCTTTTATTGTCCATGACATCGACTATGTTTATATTGCTTATTTAATTGTACCCATGGACTTATATGCTATTGCTTTCTATATTTTAAACTTTATATTGTTATTCATGTTTATATTACGTAAGAAAAACCTATGTGTAAGCTATATCCGTTATCACTTGGATATGGTTTGCATTTGTAATTGTTGAGCATGTCAAGCTTACCCCAATTGGCATAGGGTTAAACGAGCTGATAGAGTGATCGGGTTAATGTTGGGATACGATGGATTCGATTTGAGAGAGATGTTTCTTTTATTATTTGAGACATTACTTGGGAAATGTAATAATTACAGTTTATTGGATTGGATGTAATAAATTTGATACATTGGTGGTAGACTTTATATCATTGTAAGTAGGTGACTATGAGTTGCACTTGATGCTCATGGTCATGTGAATCCTGAATGAAGAGTTTATTTTCAGCTGCACTCCATTATTTTATTGATGAATTGCTTATGAATATATGCTATGAATGAGTTATGCTTCTGCTAAAGGTTAAGGTATTGAATCAAGAGTTATGGTTTAATGATGAAAGGCTTATGTCTAAGATAAGGCATAAGTAAGTCTATTTACGCTTCCGTATATTAGTGAATATAATGGACTATGATACGATTATATGGTTGCATATGTTATAGAACATGGATCGAGTGTCAATGTGATGCACCACATCCGGGGCACATACAGACGATATTGTTGGAAATATGTGTCCTAACAAAGCCATTCACATAAAATAAAAGCATGATTAATTAATAATAACTATTTATTCTATCATCACATGAAT
>JAOXJP010022381.1:0-17225 GCA_025762735.1 Platanus orientalis
ATTTTTACAATATTTCTTTTCGATATTTCTGACATTTCCGATATATGTCTTATTTTGGCCTGACCGATATTTCCACCAACACCGACATTTTGAACCTTGCCCCAACAACCTTTGTTTTCTCTCCTTGATATTATCCCACCTGTCAGCCCTCTTCAAGCCTTAAGTCCCTTTATTAATCCTCAAACTTCCAGAACTATTTCAGTCCTTTATTCAAGCTTTAAACCCACATGATTCACCCTCTTCTAATCTTTATTTGAATCCTGTAATCTACCTCATATTAACTTACTGTTTTCTCCTTCGTTTAGCTTACCTGAAGGCTTAAATTGACTAATATATATCTACTGTCCATACAGTCCTATTCCCTGCTCTTAGCCTAGCCTATTCCCATCATTCTAGAGCCTTGCACATGTCGAACTTTGTGCAGCAAGTCCCTATTGTTCTGCTGCTGTGTTAAGCACCTCTTTTCTTCTACCTTTTAGCCCTCATAAATCCCTCAAATCAGTTTACTGTTTTGAGTCTAAGACCAACCTCAAAATCAGTAATCTTTCTCAACTTTTTACAGCCCTTTATCACCTCTAACTCTGTGTAGCTAATCAGTTCATTCCTAGACTGATCCTGCATCAACTTTGGTATCAAAGCTTAGGACTTTACAGCTAGTTCCTACCTAGTTGTAGTCCTGGGAAAAATGGCTCCTACCAAGGCTTTCATAGCTTCTCAACTTGATCATAATCCTCAAATGATGAGGGACATAAATTGGGAAATCCGCCTTATGAACCACATTATGGATTCAATTGAATCGCATGTGGATTTTATAGAGGCCACTTTGGTTTGGTAGCACTAAGACTTGATGTTTTGGGGCCTACATCAGTTCCAACAACTCCAATTTTGAGCATAGTCGTTGACAAGAAGACATGTCATGCATATCTTCCCCTATTCTTCTCCATCCAATCATGCCAAGAAGTGAGAAGATCCAAGTTCGCAACAAGACCCTGGAGAGACCCAAGTCAAAGGTGCGATGCAAGGCAAGAAGAAGAGGCAAACTTGGTCTTAGCTTGCATCCCTCGCTCCGCTGTGGAAGTTTTGCTGCTGTCTGACTCCAGTTTGCAAATGGCAGGAAGTTCTTCTCTCCACGCCAGAAGCTTGAATGAACGAAGCCCACCATCAATTATGACTTAAATTGGGCATCGCTCCGGGTGCTCCACCAACACTCGAGTCCATTCAATCAATGAGAAATCTGCAGCTTCAGCTCTGAGAAAGCATCCACACTCATCGCCTATTGCTTTCAGAACAGAGTTGCTCCACAAGTGAGCTAGGAAGCCGAAGATCCTGACCCAACCCCCCCCCCCCCCAATTTCCGGACCAAAATCTTGGCAGCCTGCTCGAGGTAGTCAAACGTTCATGAGCAATTTGATTCGTCCTCAATCCTTGCTGCCTTTCTGCTATATCCTCTAAGCTTCCAACCAGGACAGAACGACAAACAAAAATAGGGAGTTGGGCATGTGCTTCACCCTTAGCTCTCTTGCTATTTTCCAGAGCTTCTTCCCCCAATAGGAGAGGTACTGAATGCTTGGGTCATCTCCCTCAATTCGAGCGACTAAGAAATCACTTATTTGGTTGATCCTTCCTGCTATTACTTTGTTCTCAACCACCTTAGTTACTCACAGCCGAAGCGTATGCTTTCTGGTTGGACTTCACCTTCTTACCTAGCTCCCTGTCCTCAGATCCCCCTGATTTGAGTAGCTGTATAGGGAACCTTTGAAGGAGCAAAGGTCCTAGAGTCCTTGGGATTCAGCCATGGTGGAGCCCACTAGCAGCAGTAACCTGAATGCTTTATTTCCTGTGGAAGAAAATCAGCTCACCTTTGAAAGTGTAAAATACTTCTCTTATTATATCACTTGTGTTCACACCCTTGTACTCTTATTATATCACTGAAGGAATTTATGTCTTGATGGTATTTATGTCATACTATAACTACGTATATAGACCATTTTACTGGTGTATAAACTCTTATGAATTAATACTCTTTCGTATGGAAAGATTACATACTCATACAATTAATCTCAACCTTCGTATTTCTCTCTTTTCCACTTTCTCCTTTTTTTTCTCTTTGGTATTTCCTTGTTACAGGTCTTGCAGGTTTTCAAGTTGGTATCAAAGCAGCAAAATGGAGATTGGGATGCAATTGTACACATAGGGCAGTGCTGACATCAGCGTCTGTACAACTAATGTAAGCAGGGCTGTACAGGTGTCAGAGGTCAAACCACTATGGTTTGGATCAAAATTCCCTACTAGTATTTTTAGTGATTTTTTCAAAATTTTTTTAAGCTTAGATAAGTGTTTTTCGAAGAGTTTTGTGCAATCTTGAACCCCCCCTCCCCAAATCTAATGAATCTGTCAAATCCGATCAAATCGGAGTTTTTTCTTCGATTATTCTCAAGTGGATGGGTCATTTTTCCCTTAGAAGTGATTCAAAACTCGTTTCGCTTGATTTGGTTGAGATTTGAAGAGTTTATGTTGATTCTTTGGGGTTACACGTTAACGTCAAACATTGTGTATGATATTTCTCTGAAATTTTATTTGAAAATTGATCGTGGCTACGATGGATCTCTTTGATTGGGTTGTTGAAGTTTCTCTGATGTGTGTTCTTGTTGTTTCAGGGTTTCTCTGTTAATGATTTGTAGGCTGTGTAGCCGTGTGACCAAGGTGGACCTTAGTGATCTTGAAGCCAATATTTTTTTCATCGGTGTAGTGGTCGTTTAGACTTGTGTTGAGGTCTATCCTTCTTGTTACAAGTCGTGGGTAGTGGTATTTCTAGTTATAAGATGTTAGAAAAAAGAACCGGAGCTTAGGCCAGGCTAATGGGAGAATTGATTTACAACAATGTGAGTATTATCCAAATAGTTAGGGATACGTCTTAATCCTAGATAACAATTGTTAAGTTTGATGGCAACAACTATCTCACATGGTCCAAATTAGTGTTGATCTATATTTAAGGTAAAGACAAGGAAGAGTACTTGAGACTGGTGAGATGGAAGTACCTCCCAGATTGATCTTCACAATAGGAAGTGGAAGATAGAGAATGCAACTATAATGGGTTGGTTGTTAAATTTGATGAAGCCAGAAATTAGTGACCATTTCTTATTCTTAAAAACAACCCATCAAAAATGGGATGCCTTAGCTAAGTCGTATTCTAAAATGGGCCACACAGCTAAGGTGTATGAGTTAAGATAGAGAATTGCTCAGTTTAAGCAAGAAAATCAGCCGCTTACTATATATACTCTTAAGAAAAGTGTGGGATGAGTTGGACCACTACCATATATCGCCCGACTTGTGTGAAAGATACCATTAAGTATAAGAAACATATTGAAAGTATTCACATATGTGAATTCTTGGTGGGGTTGAATCCATAGTACGAATATGTAACACCCTGCATTTCACCTAAAGGGTAAAAATATAATTTAACACATGTAAGGGTAAAATTATCATTTCACATGTTTTTGACAGACCAAGACATGGTTTAGAATGAGTTGGAGGGCCATTGGACCACTTGGGTTGGACCTTGGAGACCTAAGATGAAGAAAACCAAGAATTCAACAAAATTCAGGCATGATCGGTCACAAACGCCGTGACCGATCAGAAAACTCCTAGGTGGTGTGGCCGATTACACACAAGAGGCATAACTCTCGGGTGTCACTCAAACCTACGTGTGACCAATCACAAACCCCGTGACTGGTCACAATCGAGCAAAAGTCCTTCGAAATCTGGTCGGAGGATAAGGATGGTCCTGGTTCATTTTCTATCATTGAGAGAGGCAAAGGACAAACATTTGTGATCTCGTTTGAGTTTGGTTTTTGTTTGTAGGTGATTTTATTTCTCTAGAAGGCTAAGGATGAACGTAGGGATGTGTGCTTCTAGGAAACACTATACTCTAAGTAGCAGAAGGTTTTCATAACAAGGGCCTTGAACGACAGGGTTGGTTCATTAGAATCACAGAATGGAAACAAAATACCTGGAATTGTTAATGTAAATTGTCAATTCCATAGAGTGATAAATACATGGAGTGGTAGATTAGACATGACATGAGTATATTGCATATATTAGTCATGTCTATAATCTTTTTGTGCCCTTAACTTCTAAGATTGAAGACATTCTTCAAGGACTTGAAGCCATAAGGATGAAGCATTCCCCAAGTTGTCAAGGTCCAAGATTTGAAGAGTCAAGCCTCTACATACTCAAGAAAGTTATATAAAGGTAATCATGAGGCTAGACATGGGTTAATAAGAACTAAAGACCTTCATGAATGTCAATGGACCAACCCATGACTTAGGCACAAGTCCCATAGTGATTGGGATCACTTTAAGGGAAAAAGGAAGAAAAACAAGGGAATTGGATTGATCCAAGGGTGGTCGGATCAATCTAAACTTACTGGATCGGTCCTCCACTTAGTGGATCAATTTGATGGCCATCAAATCAATCCGATAGGCCTATCGGATCGATCCGAGGAAGCTCAGGTTCTTAGTTCTGAGAAAGATTGAGATGTCGGTTCAATCCGATTATAGTGGATTGATCCGATCGGGTCAATCCGATATAATCGGATCGATCCAATATCGTATAACTTAAAAAAAGTAAAGATTTGATGGTTGCGATTTTTTTGACCGTTGGGAATGATGCCTATCCAAGGGTGCACGATTATGCTTGTGCCCTATAAGTATAAGAGAGCCCTAAATGAGCTCTCTAACACACACTAAGAGATTTTGAGAAAGAGCAAGAGCAAGCTAAGGCATTAAATCCTCTCAACTACTCAAGGCTCTTATTTATGAGCTTCCATTGAAGAATTAAGAAGTTAGAGCCATTAAGTGAGCTTTCCCTACCATCAATTTTCATTGAATACAAGGAGGAAAGGTAGAAGATGGTTTAGTCTCAAGTAAACCCTAGTGTGAAGCTCCAAGAAGCAAGGAGGCAACTCTTGGGAGCTAGGTGGAAAGCTATAGTATATTAGCTCAACTTGGAACAACTACCATCAAGGGTAACGGGCAATACATCAATTTTCAAGAGGTAACTTGTATTGATTTCTTATTTTAACTAAGATCTTAGCACTACTATCGGAGACACCGATAGTGTAAACCCTAGCACTTCCACCAGAGACACCAGAAGTGTGGACCACTCCAGCCGGAGACACCAGGAATAGAAATAACACTCGCCGGAGACACCGAGTATAGAGTTTGGCTATATAAGTATATAGGTTTTGAATTTTGACCTTGATTGTAACTTGTTTTCAATCTAAATAAAATTTAGTAACTCGGTAGTGAGATTTGAAAGTGGATGTAGACCTGAGTGCCAAACCACTATAAAAACATTGTCATTGTGGATGTAGACCCGAGCTTTATGTGTGAAATTGTCTCTTCTCTCTATTTTAGCATGGCATGTGAAGCATTCATTATATAATCTTTCATTCTTGCAATTAATTACATCTCATTGAAAGACTACTTTGTACATTGCCATATCATAGCACGTGCAAACAAAACGAAATTAACCTATCAAGTTAAGTGCATCAATTTTCAAGTTAGAATTGAACAATATTAAATTGAAAATTAAGAAGTGGTAAATTAAAAAGAATTTTTATAAATCCTATTCACCCCCCCTCTAGGATTAAAACCTGACTTTCAGGAATCAGTGTATGGTAGCCCCGGCTGATATTGAGTTTGGGGGTTGGTTGAATATGGTTTTGGTTCTGCAACTGATGCTTAATGTGAAGGAGAAGGTTATAGTGCCTCCAAGAGATATTTTTATCCTCCTAATGTAGATTGGAGGTGGGAGCTGTTGATTAATGGGTAGTTCGAACATCGCTGAGACCAAGGCTACAGAGGGGCCTCGGGAATGTGTGTTTTTTGTGAAGTCTTGGGCAGAACTCAAGAATGGGGAGCCGTGCAAGAGTTGGTTTCTAAGGTGGTCTTAAATGGGAGGAAGTTGTGTTCTTTTAAGCTGGTTGCTTGGCCAACCAATCGAGCTATGGGTATAGCTCAGTCGGTGAAGGATGTGAAGACATTAATGGCCTTTGGACCTATGGATGCTGATCCAGGAGTGGTGGTCTTTTGTAAGTGGTTGCAGGAACTGATGGCTAACTATCTGTTGGTGCTAGGACTAAGGTGGTTGAAAATATGGGGGCTTCCGGTGGATTGGCGGTCGGATGAGATGTTCAAATGTGTTGGAGATCAGTGTGGTGGTACGCTGGAGGTGGAGGTCTACTGGCAGGTTGGATCTCCTACAATGTTGCAGATTAAAGTGGCCAAATGCAATCTACGAGCCCTTTCTAGGGCGCTTGTTGTGAAGAATGGGGAGGCTAAGACATTGGTTATTATTGAAATGGAATTTCCCTATGGTGTTGGCGATGGGAATTGTGGTGGTGTCACGGTAACAAGCTCACGCAAGAGATTGAAGATGAAGTGTGAAATTTCCATCCTACCCCCCAAAACATGCATAAATTGTGGGCCTTTCAAAATTCAAAATTTGAATTTGGGGGGCCTTTGAATTGTAATAAAGAGGTTGGGGACTATGGGCCTATGGGATATGACCTAGTGGATAGTGGAAATGTGGATTCCGGGCCTAAGAATAATTTAAAGGGTTATAGGCCTAATATATCTTAGGCCTAGGTTTGTAAGGATGATGTGACGAAATGGGGTGGCTCGACCGGGGAGCCGGGTGGATTAAGTCAAACCGATCTCTGATGCCCTAATGAAGTTATTCTATCGCAAAATCGATCTTCTCCTCTCAGCTTGGATCAGGGAAGATTAGAAAGTGACGAAGGCGATGGAGTCTTAGCCCATAGATGCAGGAGTCTGCAGAATATGAATCAAGCCTCTCTACCTCGGCCAATGCAAGAGTCAGTGGTTGAGGAGGAACACAGTGGATTGAGATTTGAGAAAATTAGGACCTGTTGGGGAGGTGGACAGGATCTTCAATGATTCATAGAAAGCTATCCCTATGAAGAAAGGTGTTGAGGCCAAGGAATGCTTCCAATCTGGGGAAAGAAAGGAGAGGGATCAATGACGTCAAAAATCACCCCTGTCGAAGGATTCTCACTCCAACTGTAAGGGCTCCTCTATAATGCCAGCTCAAGTGGATCAAGGGCATGTGTCCATGGATGGGAGTGGAAGCAATCAAGAAGACAGAGGATGGGATGGGGATGATGAATACACCTGGAAGGTAGATGATGAAGAAGAAAAGAACTTTACCGCCCCTATGGGTGGCTTGGCTGGTTTGTTTAGTCGTAATAGTTGCCATGGGCAAGGTTTGGTACCTGACTTTGATGAGGAGTTCATATCCCATGATGAGGAGAGAAAAGAAGTTGCCGAAGACAAGGTTTTTGAATCATATCATAAACGGTTTGTTCAGCTGGTTGATTACTCCTATACTAGTGGGGTAGAGGCTGATCTAGGAAGATTTCCTTTAAAGGAGCACTCACTGGAAAAGGATTAACTCCTGCTTGGCAATTCGTTTTCCTGTCATTCTTGTGTCCCAGGTACTTTTGACTATAGTTCTTTTACCTTACGTAGATCTTTGTCTATTCCTTCGCTTAACCCTGTTGCAGGTTCCAGTCAATTGCCAAAATCTTTGTCTACCAGAATGATGGAACGCCATATCCAGCGGGGAATGGAAGATTTTTTTAATTCAGTAGAGGTTAATGAAAGGGGTGAAATGGATTGTTAGGAAGAGGAGGTGGACAGATTTGTTGGATAAATGGGGTTTATCGTTAGTGACTACAATGGGAATGAGGTGAAACTTTCCCTATATCTAAAGATGGCAACAGGGGGAACTTAGAGGAAGAGACTAGTAAGATGAGAGAGACTTATCACCCTGGCGAAAATGAGACACCTTCTGGCGCAGATCATACATTTTGACCTTATTCCCTCTCTTGGAATAAGTCTGAATCATAGAGTCCCAAATATCTTTAGCTGTTGGTAAATATATGAAGGTATTAGAAATTTCAGGCTTCATAGAATGAAGCAACCATGACATAACTATGGCATTCTCAGCTTCCCACTTAGGAAATGTAGCAGATTTCGGATCTAAAGCCTTTGTTGCACCTCTCAGATATCCAAGTTTCCCTTTACCTATAATGTAGATATCGGCTGAATGAAACCAAGGGAGGAAATTATTTTCATCAAATTGAACTGTTGAAATGAGTAAATTAGGATTTTCGTTCCCCACTTAAACACCTACAGAGAGGGTTGATGTAACATCACTAGTTTCCGACATAATCAAATCCTCACCCATAAGATATTACGAACCACCAAGTATTATAATTTGAAGCAAATCTACGCGCACCACTTCAACAAGACCCTTACTAGTCTATGTGCACAAAAAACTACCACACGAAGACAGGTATACATTGCCTGTAAATTCAATCCAACACACACACCAGTTGTAGTATTACGCCCCACCAAATACAGGTTTAGACAAGCTTCAACAGTAAACCTAGAGGCTCGAATCAGAACCACAACACTTTAAAGTGTGAGCGAGACATCCAGTACACTTTAAGAATCATCATGAACCTTCAAGTTGATATTCAACACGATCTGAGAGGATATACCATTTTTTTGAAATTAAAAAATTGTCAAAAAAGGCCAAAAAAATACTAGGCGGTAACATAGGGGGACGAAATTGTTCGCCGACGCTTTGATCCTCTAGCAAATCAAGTCAAACTACTTTTGGAAGATCCCTCACAAAAAAACGACCCACTTACTTGTGATCATGCTTCGGAAAAACCCCCAGGTTGATCAGATCGAGCATTTTTATTAGATCTGATTTTTTTCGTTTTTTTAAAAAAAAAAACCCAAAAAAATATGTTTTTGATCATCAAAAAATTAAGAAAAAATGATCAAAAACCCTGATAATTCATTGTGAACCAAACCCCCACAATTTCGGGACCTATTGTTGTACGGACCTGCTAATGTCAGCAGTGTTTTTCGCTGCTCTTCTTCGTCGATCAATCCCCTATCGAATCTCCTTGGCTTTGATACCAAGTTGGAGAGTATGAATTCAAGGAAAAAAGAAAGAGAGAGAGAAGAAGAGATGGAGAAGAAGAAAGTGTAGGGGAAGAGTTCTTTTTCTTTTTCCATACGGTACGTCTTTTAATAGGGTTACAAAAATATACCTTTATACTCTTGTACATATACGTTTGTATTTCCTTCCTGTTATAGTCTTATGGGAAACAAATGGGGGATAGCTAACGAGCACATGGTGAGATTAAGGGTATTGTGCTCTTGGAATATTCAGCCAAGAAGATGTCTCAACGATTGGGAAATTGAGGAGATGGGGCGATTATTGGAGTTATTGGATGGATATAGCCTTGGGGCGAGGGATATGCCAGATGAAATGATTTGGGGGTGGATGAGGATAAAGGTTTTATTGCCAGAGCCATGTATGAGGTGGTTAACCTTCTAATTGGGATCTCGTTCCCTAGTAAGTGTGTTTAGAATTTCAAAATCCCGACCAAAGCTGCTTTTTTGATGTGGGAGCTATGATGGGACAAGATTCCAACTATTGACAAGCTAATTAAGCGGGGATTGGTATTGCCTAATTGGTGTTGCGTGTGCAGAGAAGAAGTGGAATCTGTGGATCACTAATTTTTACATTGTTCAAGGGCTAGGACATTTTGGGATTATTTTCTTAGGAGTATGGGGATTTATTGGACCCTTCCTGGGTCGATGAGAGAGCTCCTCCTTTGCTGGCCGTACCAAGCCTTAGACGATAGCAGGACTAGCTCGAGGGAGGTTTGGTTGATGATTCTAGTTGCTATCTGTGAAGCTATTTAGGACGAGCGCAATAGGAGAATTTTTGGAGTGTCAAAGCAGTCTTGCAAAATATTTGACGGGATTCTTACAAATCTCCATGCCTGGCTATTTCTGATGCAATCAAGGGAGGCACCTCCTCCTAGATCCTGGGTATTTGATTAAGATTCTCTTATGTATTAAGTTTGGAGCTCCCTATCGGTTTGTATTCTTTTTTCCTTGTTGTATTTAGAGCATTTCTCATGTTGTATCTCTCTTTTCTATTGCTATAATATTTACCTTCAAAAAAAAAAAAAAAAAAGTTAAGGATTTTTAGAAAGTTTTGTGGAGAATATTTTAGGAGATTGTTTTAGATCTTGTAGAGCTCAATAACTTGGCTAACAAGCCAAATATTGTGCCAACCAAGATTCTCTTTTTTTTAGAAGTTTTTTATTATTTGGCAAATTTATTTTGTTAGAAGATCTTGAGTGTAGGATTTTATTTTATTTTATTCTCCATGTAATGCCTATTTAAAGGCCACATTAGATCAATGTAAATCAGTTGAAGATGAATATTTGAAAAGAAAACACATGGATGTTGAAGTGGGTGTGGTATCCCGAGTTCTCTCTCAACCCCTCTCATGAGGTGAGCATTCTATCCTCTTTCTCTCTTATTTTCTCTTATGTCCTGTCTTCTTTAATCTTCTTATCTACTTCTTGTTCTCTTGATTTCTATATAACGTTTGTGGTCTATCCTTAATTTTTGTGGGGTTCTTTTTAAATGGATATCCTACATCAATACTATTACTACATATATAGACCATTGTACTGGTGTATAAACTCTTATGAATAAATGCTCTTATGCATGGAGAGATCACATACTCTCATACGATTAGCCTTAACCTTTGTATTTCTCCCTCTCTTCTTCTCCACTTTCTCATCTTTTTCTTGGTTTTGTCATATTACAGGTCTTGCAGGTATTCAAGTAACTATGTTTACAATGAATAAACCAACTTTCCCAAAACCTTAAAGGTGTTAGGAGATACACAAATTAATATACTTCAACACCCCTTGTAGGAAGGACATTGTTCTCTCCTGAGAACACACTTGGGGAGTTAGGCATGAGTCTATACAACATGTACACATGCGCACAACACGACATCCAAGAAAATACTTCCACGGGATTCGAACTTATAACCAAACCTGTTCTGATACCATGTTGACAGTGAGTAAACCAACTCTCCCAAAACCTTAAGTTGTTAGGAGATACACAAATTAATATACTTAAACAATCACTTGTGTTCACACCCTTGAATATGTATAATTGGCACAATGACTACTTCACTTGATAATTTGTTATTTGTTTTTTGTCACCGACTTGCCACCCAAAGTCATCTAACAAATCAGATGTAACTGTCATTTTGATTAGGATATTGAGGATAAATTCTTGTCTAGTGTTGCTGACAGTAAATTAACCAACTCTCCCAAAACCTTAAGGTGTTAAGAGACACAAGAATTAATATACTTCAACACCCCCCCTCAGGAGGAACACTATTCTCTTCTGGGAACACACTTAGGGAGCTAGGCAGGGGTCCACACAACACATACACATGCGTACAACACTACATTTGGGAAAATACTTCCACTGGGATTCGAACTCATGACCAAACCTGCTCTGATACCATGTTGACAGTAAATTAAGCAACTCTCCTAAAACCTTAAGGTGTTGGGAGATACAAGAATTAATAAACTTCAACAAGTGCATGACATAATTGAGGCCCATCAAATGGATATATTTTGAGAGAAAGACTGTATGGTGCATATCTTTTTTATTTTTTAATTTTTTATGGTGCATATCAGATGGTGGACAATCACACATACTAATCTGCCATCTCTATGTCCATATGGTCTACTTAACAAGAAACTTGTATTTCTTCCAAGCTAAATTTGTATTCAACACAATATAGTTCTTGCAGAAATTCTGATTTTACCCCTTTTTGCAGCTGTGCCCACACATAATGCACTATGGCAAAGCAGATTCAGCAACAAAGTCCTTAAAATTCTCACTTTCGAGACCATGTAGAGAAGGAGAACAATGCTATCTGAGCTATGGAAATTTTTCTAGTTCTCATCTAATTACATTCTACGGTTTCCTACCAAAAGGAGACAACCCCTATGATGTCATTCCATTGGGTAATTTTTCATGCTATTGTGTATTCTGTCATACTTATATCTTTGAGATACGCTAAATCTTGTGGTTCTGTTTTGATTCATTTGATTAGTTGATTGATCTTTGCCTATTGGTTAAGCATTATTTATTTATTTTATTGTATTGGGAATGGATTAAATTTTTTTAATAATAAGTGGCATGTTATTATATGAAATGTCTGAATTGCCCTGGGGTAATTATGAAGTAACAGCACCAGTTCTCTACCAGACATTTGGTTATCATGGGATCAATCAGCCACCTCTTTGATTCATGATACACTAACAATGCAACTTGGCTCAGGCTCAATCTGAACTAAGAGTGAAGGGCTGTAAATGGACTGAATATGGAGCAGATCTACCTTGACATGTATTCGGTCCATTAAGAATAGTTGGACTAGTTAAGAACTACCTTCCACACCTAAGAAGTTGAGGAGTACATACAGCATTTCAATAAGATTGGTTGAAGTACAATGTATGGCCATGTGCGACAAGTACACCACCAAGATGAGGAGGCCATATTATATACTCAGACAAGCACTTGATCTCCCACAAGTCAGTGGGCACGATTGGTTATTTAAGAGGAAGGGATACATCTTTATGTTGGCGGATAGGGTGATATCTGAGGTGGGAGAGGAAAATGTTGTCCGAATTGTGATGGATGACAAGGCCACGGGGAACTATTCATGAAGAAAAGAGACTATTTATATCTGTAAGACCTTTTGAGTTTTTGAACTAATTCTGAACTAAGTTTAAGGTTAACTAAAAGGATAAATAAGGTTTATGGCTGTAGTATTGGATTTAGCAAGGTTAAAGGTTATAAAAAATGAATTTATGGTTAGGACTTGCTAGAAATTTGAACCAGAGGTAAGGGACAGAGGTGATAAGATAAGATGTGATTCATGCTAAAAATAAGTGTCTAGCGAGTGCTAAGTCTATTCTTGTGTCTCCGGCGAAGATGCTTTACACCTCCGGTGTCTTTAATGGAGGTGCTAAGTTTACACTACCGGTGTCTCCAGCAGTAGTGTCAAGGTCTACTCCTAGTGTCTTTGGCGGGAGCGGTCTACCCTCTAGTGTTTCCGGCGAGAGCGGTCAAACCTCCGGTGTTTCCGGCGGAGGTGTTAAGGTCTATAAATTTAAAGTCAATATAGATTACCTCACAAGGTTGGTGTATTGCTTGACGCTCTTAATGGTGGTTGCTCCTTGTTGAGCTTGTGAACTTTATTCTTCCACTAAGCTCCCAAGATATGCCTCTTTGCTTCTTGGAGCTTCACACAAGGGTTTACTTAAGAGCAAACCCTTTTTCTTATTCTTCAAATGTAGGGTGCTAGGGAAGCACTTAAAGGCTCTTTGATTTTCAACGAAGGTTCATAAATCTGAGCCTTGGTTGTTGGGAGGATTGAATGCCTTAACTTTTTCAAGATCTCTTTTCTCTTTCTTTTTTGTGTGTTCAAGTGTGTTAGAGAACTCATCAAGAGCTCTCTCATACTTATAGGGGACGAGCTCAGTCGTGCACCCTTGATTTGACATCTTTCCCAGCAGTCAAATTCCTCAAAACGTCGATTTAGTATATTTTTTTGAATACCTGCGACATCGGATCGATGCAGCTATGTAGGATGGATCCGCTCGGATCGATTTGGCTTACCCCGGATTGATCCAGTGTCTCAGTCAAAGACACCAGAGCCAAGCCGGATTGATCTGGAACCCCTTCCAGATCGATCCAATGGCTCCTCAGATTGATCCGGTAAGTGGCGGATTGATTTGACACCCCCCGGATTGATCCGGATCTCCTGATTTTCTACCATTTTGCCCTAACTTGCTTCCCAACCTCTATGGGTCTATGCTTAAAGCATGGGAATGGTCTCTTGACCTTTGTAAGGGGTTACTTTCTCATATACTTTTCTTGAGCTTGATGAGATTTGAATCTTCAAGGCTTGGTCTTTGGCAACATGGGAAAGGATCCATCATTGGCTTCAAGTGTTTGGAGCATGTCTTCAATGGGACCCAATGACACTTGATGATTATGAACATGATCAACATATGCAATGTGCTCATGCCATGCCTAATTTACCACTTCATGTATTTTACACTCTATGGAATTGACAATATACATTAACAACCACTGGCTTGTGGTCTACTAAAGTTTTCACACCAAAAGATCCATTAACTTATATCACCTTTAGGAAAACCTTCAATGAAACTTCTCCTTTTGGCTGCTTTCCAAGTTTTCTTCAACCTGGTACCCACATATATCATGTCATCCATTGTAGAAAGTTGGTTGTCACCAAGGCCTGTAGAAATATACAGTTGCAGCCTGTTCTGGTACATAGCAACCATTGCTCTTCATCCCATTCAAAATCTACATGTGTGAGTAGATAATCAAAGCTGATAGTGTACCCCTTAACAGTCATATTCCCTTGCTGAAGTTGTGTTAATTTGAGGTGCATTCTCTGCTTGTAATATGAAAGCATGAATCACATCTTCATTGCCACTTTTGTTTCTTCCCATGCCCAAACTTGATCTACGATAAATATCATTTTTCTTTATCCACCACATTTTTGTTGTCCCTTTGAATTTGGCTCCAGTAAACTGAAGCTTTTGCTTTTCAGGCAGTCCATACCATTAAAAAAAAAAACAATCAAGAAACTAGTCTGATTGTGATCTCATGTCATGCACTTCCATCCTAGCACCCTTGTCAACTCCATGAGGTAAGCATCCTCATGGTCTCTCTCATAACCCTGATAGGCAATTGTGTGTGGGGTTGGAACTCTTGCATACAGTTTTTGCCTTTGTCCAAAGGAATGGCTTCAAGCTGATGCTGGTTTGAAAGATTGGAAGTATTGGTAGTTGGAAACTTGGAATTACATTGTTTGGAGCCAAAGGTGGAATAGAGCTTTAATTAGATGATCCAACACCAATAGTGGATTCCTTGCCATTTTTCTCCTATGAAAGTAACAAGTAATTTGTCTATGGTGGCTTGCATAGTAGTCAAACTACCTTCCACAGAGTCCATTCATGTGGTCAATCGGCTCACCTCCCTTCTAGTAGTTTCAAAATCTCTACTTTTTAGGCTAACTCAACAATAGCAACCATTGTGATATATAGTTGAAAGGAACCAAACAATATGGAATCCTCTGACTCTGATACCAAAACTGATGAAGGACCCTTTGAGTTTTTCTTTTCCCACTAATTCTTAAGTAATTTTAAGATTGACTGAAAGAACAAATAAGGTTTATGGGTGTTGTATTGGATTTAGCAAGGTTTTAGGGTTATGGAAAGTGAAATTAGGGTTAGCATTTGCTAGAATTTTGAACTAGAGGTAAGGGATAGAGGTGATAAGATACTATGGAATGAAAAGGGAAGAACTAGGCCTGACCAATGAGTTAAAACAATGTTAATGTTGCTGGTTCCGTTAACAACAACAGGGAATCAACAAAACACAAAGAAGATCAGGGTTTAAATGGAAATATATATATATATATATATACCAAGTTTGTCTACAATCTTTTGAAGGCATACAAATCACCCTGGATTGCATCTTTTCTTTGATGAAGTATCAATCCTCTTAATGTGCTTTGTCCTATCGTGTTGACTAGATTATGTGCTATACTAATATCTGCTTTGTTGTCACTATAAAAATTCATAGGATCTCCAGTTGGAAAACCCAATTCGGTCAATAAACCTTTCAACCACATGAGCTCACAAATCCCATGAACCATAGACCTATATTCAGCCTCGACACTGGATCATGTAACAACTGGTTGCTTTTTACTCCTCATATAATATAACCAAGTTACCACCAACAAATGTACAATAACCTGATATAGACCTTGTCTGATATGGATCCTGCCAAATCTGGATCTGTGTATGCCTAAATTTTGATGTTACTCTTTCTTCTATAAAGAATACCTCTACCTGGACTCTATTTCAACTGAAGAACACGATATGCTTCCTCTAGTTGCACTGTTGTAGCCTTGTAGGAGTATGCATGAAATGACTTATAACACTAATAGCATAGGCAATATCTGGCCTAGCTTCCCACTAGTCTCTAATACCTTCCCACATCAGTTAGCTTGGTACCATCATCGTCTTGCAACTAATGAATAGGATCAATTGGTATAGCACTTGGTCTGCACCCCATCATCCCAATCTCCTTTAGTAGATCTATCACAGGATTCCTTCGATATTAGAACATACCTTCTTTGGAATGTGTGACCTCAATCCTAAGGAAGTATCTTAACTGGCCCAAATCTTTGATTTCAGACTCATGCCCTAAGTGGATCTTCAACTTCTTTACTTCATTATTGTTTCTAGTGACAACGATATCATCAATTGGTGTTTGATATATAGGGTATGATCTACATGACTCTGTCTATACCCATATTTGATTTTAGCATTCCAAAATCTTTCAAACCAAGCCGCCCTTAGCGATTTTTTCAAACCATGCAATGCTTACTTCAATTGACACACCTTGCCTTTGGCTATAGAATACTACTGCAATAAAGGTCATCCTTGGTTACTGCAAGGGATATGAGAACTCTTATAGAGTTTATTTTGACAACTGACACAAAAGTTTTTTGATTATCGATCCCATATGTTTGTGTGTTGCCTTTTGCAACCAACCTTGCTTTGTATAATTAACTGCGCCATTTAGTTTGAGCTTTACAAAGAAGACCCACTTACACTCCACTAGCTCTTTGCCTTGAGTTCAACCATATCCCAATTGTTATTCTTTTCTAGAGCATTCATCTTCTCCATTATTGCTTCCCTCCACTTTGGTTGAGATAAAGCTTCAGACAAATTTCAAGGAATAGATATAGAAGACAAGTAAGGAAAAAAAAGCTCTATTAGATAGAGAAAGGTTATTGTAACACATGATTAATAATAGGATGTTGAGTACAAGAGTGAGTTCCTTTCTTTATTGCAATATGAAGGTGGGAATCATGAAGGGGATCAAAACCTTTGCCTATGTCAATAGATGGAATGGAAGAGGTTTCTTGGATGGCTGCATGAGCAGATTTTTTCTTTCTTCAATATTCTTTTGAAAAATCCTTTTCTATTACCACAATCTCCCCCTTTGTCCATCTTCTCCTTCCCCAACACCTTCAAGTCCACCATAACTGCTTTCACTAGACTTGATGCTTGTTATGTCTTATGTATTGTCAATATCCATACACAAAACAATGAAGTACATGTAGTGGTCATGTAGTAGGACTTTATGTTGTAACTGTGTATGTTCATGTAAGTCCAA
>JAOXJP010022412.1:0-17224 GCA_025762735.1 Platanus orientalis
GGAGCCAATCAGAAAGCTTTGGGGAGCTATAGTCACATCTTGCTCAAGGAGGAGTAACCCCATCTTGTGTACAAGGCAAGACCAACCTTTGAAGAGGTAATTCTTGTCTTTACTTTTTAAAAGTATTTAGACCACTCCCACCAGAGACACTGGTAGTGTGTACCCATAGGTCTTCTGCCGGAGACACCAGAAGAGTAGACCATAGACCACACCTGTCGGAGACACTGGGTGTAGCTTGTTTGGCAAGTAGATTAGGCTTTTTGCTAATTTTAGCCTTGATTGTAAAATTATCAATCTTAATAAAATTATTTTACTTTATGGTGAGCCTTTGAGAGTGGATGTAGGTTGTAGTGCCGAACCACTATATATCTTCTATTTATTGTGATTGTTTGTGGTTGAATTTACATTTGTCATTTATATTGTCCACCTTGCACTCATAAAATAGAATTTATCCACAATTCAATTACAGTAATCTCCAAGATTAACTTAATCAATCAAACTATAATTGAATTTGGGGTAACCTAAAAATAATCTTTAAATAATCCTATTCACACCCCCCTTTAAGATCTATACATAGGAATTTCATTAGATACGGCATCAGGGTCCGCTGCCCCAACTTGGAGTATAACCGATCATTAAAAACTCTTGCCCGGGAGCAATCTCCCTTACTGCTCCTAGGTCATTGAGAGGAGCTGGCCTGGTGGCCTGCTCAGGGAAATTTTTCGGACCTTTGACAAGTCATCGACACCATCAACCATTCGGTCAACGCTATCCCTGAACATCATTAAATAAAAAGATAAATAGGAGAAAACAGACTCATGGAAAACAAAGGCGACTAAAAAAACAAAAAAATGCCCAAAAGTAAATAAACTAAAGATCTAGACAACGAAGCAGACTAGATGTACCTAAAAAATGGATGAAGTGGATTAAAGAGCAGAAAGGCAGCCAAAGTTTTGGATTGGAAGACAACGCCGGGATGCAGGGATCTTTCCGAAAATCACCCAAGGAGAAAGGTGTAGAGCAATGGAGTGATGTTCAAACTGATATAGAAAACAAAAATGACCTTCAGGGGATATTTATAAACAAAATCCTTAGTCCTCAACCCTACACATGTAGTCCATCCGTGGGGCATCAAAAACATTATGATTACCCCGAGAGACGAAACGATGCTCGAATCTTGAAATAAACATAAGGTTTAAACACGATCATCCCATGGCATCGGGATACACATGAGATGTCACGCACAACATGACCCATGAACGGCACAAGCATGCTCCCTCGGCTGCCAAAGCGCATTAAATGAAAAGCCATCATAACCTTTACCCATAATTAATGCACCCTCGATAAATGAAAAGGAAAAAAATGGCCACCGAAATAGATAATAACGGTCAGAAATGATTCACATTCCTGAGTTAGGTAACCCATAACTTGAGAATGAGGGAAGTAGCTGATAGGGAAAAATATTGAGGCCTTATAACCCAGAAAACCCCGACTCTAAAGGAACTAACCCAAGGAGTCCTTTTTAAGGATACCTATCGAGGCCCCATGATAACAACCTAAAGGATAGTGAGACCACTTAAGAAAGGTTCTATTGTTCAACAACTTTTTGACATCGAGATTTATAAAAAAAGCTACCAGGTCATCGCTTCCCTCTTTAAAGCTTGACACCTCAAAATCCCAGGATGATTCCCGGGGCATGACCTAAGTCCTAAGTATCCGGGTACCTAGAAAGGGAAGTCCTCGAGATGACTCCCAGGGTGAGACCTGGATCCTAGGTATCCAAGAACCAAAAAAGGGAAGCCACCTCATTGCCAACTATCTGGCCCCAAAGATCACAAAGGATCTCTATTGGGTAGGGAAAGTAGGAGTCGCACCTTTTACACTTAGAGATAAGAACAATCCAGAAGTCATTACCAAAAGAATATTCTCTACAACTGGCCTAACAGATTGAGAAGAGACAAAATTGGAGAAAACCACTACAATTAACCGACTAAAAATAAAAAGATCAGGGAGGCATCGTGATCAACGTGGGAAGATGTGGGTGAAATCTTGCCTGATATGCCTCTACTCGACCCTATAAATAAGGATAATAGTCAACTTACCAAGTATGAAAAAGAATAACCCTAACAAGAGTTTTGCATTCTACAACCATCCTTATTTAACTTGATCGTCAGAGAGCTTGAGGCCGCCACCCCATCGGTGTCATAGTTCTTTTGTTCTTTGGCTTTGTTTTGCAAGGATCATTCCGCCGAAGATCCTGGACACCGTGCAACCATCTGACCGATGTTGGGATGGTCGTGGCTTCGGCATCATCAGACAAGAATATAACATGGCCCTAAAACTAAACATGAGTAAGGCTTACAATATAGTAGAATGAAAATTCTTTAAAAAATGAGGAAAAATGGAATTTGACAATAGATAGATAGGATGGATCATGAACTATGTCTCATTGGTAAACTATAAGATATTAGCTAATGGATCCCCAGGAGAACAATTTACACCCACAAGGAGACTAAGGGAGGGAGACCCTATCTCACCTTACCTATTTCTCATATGTATGAAGGGATTATCCGCTTTCCTTACGAAGATGGAAAATGATGGAGACATTGAAGGAATAAAAATAAAAAAGAAATAACCCAACCATTACACACCTACTCTTTGCAGAAGACTATTATATATTCACCAAAACAAAAACAAACTGTGCAAGGAACATAAAAAACTTTCTTGAAAACTTTAGCAAAGCATTGGGACAAACAATAAACTATGAAAAATCAGAAATAATTTTCAGTAAATATACATCAAATTTAATTAGAAGAATCATAACAAAAAAAAGGAATAAAGCAAGTTAGCAACCCAGGGAAATATCTAGGCTTACCATCTAACATAGGAAATAACAAAATAAATCTATTTTCTCACATAGCGGATAGAGTAGATAAGAAAATACAGGGATGGAAGGAGAAATTATTAAATCAAGCAGAAACAATCAGTTATAACAACCCTCCCTTCTTACGCAATGTCATGTTTTTTATTACCCAAAAGTCTATATAGAAACATAAATAAAAAACAAAGGAATTTTTGGTGGGGTCAAAAAGACAAAAAAAGAAAGATTAACTGGGTCAAATGAGAAACACTAAGGAAAAACAAAATTGATGGGGGACTAGGTTTTATGGATCTACATAGCTATAACAAAGCATTATTAGCAAAACTAGCATAGAGGATATTAAATAACCCCAATAACATTTGGGTAAAATTCCTAAGAGTCCTATATTTTTCAAACAAAAATATAATGAAAGCAAAATGTAATAATAACAGTTCATGGCTCTGGAAAAGTATAATTAAAGGGAGAGACCTACTATGAAAAAAAAAAAAGGAATAAGATGGGAAGTAAGAAATGGAGAAAAAAAATTTCTAAGATGACAAATGAATCCCAACTTTGAGAGGAATGAAAATAATAAGTAACAAACCAATAAACAATCAAATAGAGAAAGTAAGAGATGTGATAATTCCCCGAAAGAATATCTGGAATGAAGACATACTAAGGGGTCTAGTTTCAACTAAAGAACTAGGAGAAATCACAAAAATATTCATTAGTCAAAATAACTTAGAAGATAAAATTATATGGCATTATGATTAAAAATGACAATATACAATAATTAGGATACTATGTCGAAGTGTCAAAAAATGAAGACAAATTTAACAATATAGGTAGTAACAAAGAACAAAGAAGGAGAATTAATAATAGAGAAAACAAACAATGCACCATAGACTTCGAATATAGAAGAAACATATAACAAGACAATACACCCCCAAATAAACCCATTAAATGCAGAAGACATGGAACAAATGAACATAGGAGGAAATAGCTAGACAAATGGGAACAATGTAGGGAGCACAGACATAACCACAAACATTTACCAAAGAAGAAGCTTCCCATGGGAAAAACTATATCAACTAAACATCCCCCCAAAGATAAAACACTTTATATGGAAAACATGCAACCATGCAATCCCCACAAGAGATAACTTAATAAAAAGAAATATTAATATTAACCCACTATGCCTTATATGTAATGAACATAATGAAACTATCTTACATAATCTAGTAACATGCCCAAGATTAATACAAGCATGACATGCCTCATCCCTAACAATAAGAAGCAATAGCCATAATGCAGAAAGCTTTAAAGATTGGTTCCAAATTAAAGAGATAACAAACAAAAACATAAAATGGCTATGTGAATGTATAACCATTTACTACTGGACTATTTGGAAACAAAGAAATTATATTGTTTTCAATGGAAAAACATGGAATATAAATTCACTATTTTCTAGTGTGTGCAGACAAATACAGGACCTAGAGGACTTGACAAAAATCTAGGAAATGCAGAAAAATGAAGAAATAAAATGGATTCCTCTAAAAGAAAGTTTTGTAAAGATGAACTTTGATAGTGCACTCTCTACGAAGATGCAGAAGGCGAGCATGAGGATCATAGTACGTGACTCAAAAAGGACAAAGTCTTATGATGAGAAACAAACAAAGAAGCTTTTGCTCACCAATACTAGTTGAGAGCGATGCAACATTACTTATACTACAAACAGTCGTCTACATGAGAGTCAAGAAGCAAATTGTGGAGGATGACTCGAAGTTTACTATTGATGTGCTGAAAGAACCATTAGAGGAGAGCTAGATTGAAATTAGGAATTGCATTTATGATTGCATATAACCATTTAAGTATTTTTACATTATTACTTTACAACACGTAAGAAGGATAAAAAATAAAGTGGCACACTTAGTAGCCAAAAGTAGCTTTGGAAGCAACAATTTAGATCTAGCATTAGGTATAGTACCTAGTGATATACAGAGTGCTTTAGATCAAGACTCTACATTATGTATGAACTTTCGACCTTAATATATTCTCTATTTTACTTAAAAAAACAATTGAACCAAACTCAATTTATTAAATTGGTGTCAAAAATATAAAAACAACCCATTCTATTTCATATCCTATTGGTTGATTCAGTTGATCTTTGTAGGGTGAATAGTTTAAGTGATCATGAAGTTGATTAAGTTGAAATAAAAAATTTTGAGTTCTAAAGATGGCTGCTCCCATTTTAAGGGATGTGTTATTTACACCTCAAGTTTTTCTGAACTTACCTCACTTAAGCCCTTTTTTGTTTCTCCAAAATACCCTAATATAAAATGACCTTCATACCCTTCTTAACATTAAAAAAAACTAATAAACTTTCTAAACACACGTCACTCATTCCCTCCAAAACCCACGCCTTTTCTTCTTCCTCTCTTACTCATCCTTCTTCTACGTTCATCTCCCTTTCTCCAATTTTTCTCTTCCTCTCTTTGTTCTTCGTTTGCAAGTTATTAGCATTAGAGACAAAAAATCAAAGCCATGGAGTATCGCAGAAGCGATTAGGAGTAAGAAGAAGTCCAGGTATGTGGTTTTTTTTTCTTCTTCTTCTGGGTGTTCTGAGTGTACAGATAGAACACCCCTTAGGGTGTTCGGCTAGGCTGAACACCTTAAGGGTTTCTCAGTTGGATCAACAGAACACCTTACACCCCAAGGGGTGTTCTGTCTGTACACTCAAAACACCCAAAAGATAAAAAAAAAGTTTTAATTTTTTTTAATATTATTAATTAAATCTTAAATATTAATTGTATGATTGTAGGCCAATGTTTTAACTCATTGTAGTCCAGCTTCGGAAAAAATGATCGTTGATTACACTTCTAAGTTTATTACATACCAGGTAAAAATCAGTCCGTAATATGCGCTTAAAGTCACTTCATTGTATAGACTAATATTATTCGATCAATTAAGTATTGCATTATCCCTATCTTGTGTAGATATTCAGAAGCCGAGCGGCCTTGATTAAGTGAGTAACAGATGTTGGAAATATGAATGGATTTATGATTAACATCTTGAAATCAAATTCAGGTGGTGCTGTGAGAAGAAAACCAAGTCTGACTTTAGGATGTGAGAGGAGTGGATGATATAGAGTAGACAATAGATCTAAAAACGTTCGTGTGGGTGCGGAGGTTAGGGGGCGGGTACCAAAAATGTGAATGTCCATTAAAAGGTAAGAAGTTGTCCACCGATGATGACTGGATGCTAGAAGTTATATGCAGCGTGCATAATCACTCGGCTGCTGATCATTTAGAGGGTCACTCCTTTGCTGGTAGATTATCCAAAGAGGAGTACTCATTATTAAAGGACATGTCCAAAAGTAACGTGCGACCAAAAGACATTTTGGTCACTATGAAGCAAAGAGATCCACTCAACACAATTACAATGAAGTCAATCTATAATGCACGACACAAATATAAGCTAGAAGAAAAGGGTGAGAAATCCCAGTTGTAGCAATTATTAGTACTATTGGTTGAGCATCAGTACATCGAGTGACACCGTAGTAGTGAGGATAGTGAGATTGTCACCGACTTATTTTGGGAAAACCCAACAAGTTTGGATTTATTACGTGCATTTCCACATGTGTTGCTCCTGGATTGCACGTATAAAATGAACAAATATCGTATGCCCTTTGTGAAAATCGTTGAACTGATATCTACTGATATGACCTTCTCCATGGCATTTGTATATCTACAACATGAGAGGGAGGACAACTTCAATTGGGCCTTAGATGTCTTGCGCGATATTATGGATGATAGTGCTTTACCTAATGTCATTGTGACAGATAGAGAGTTGACCCTGATGAATGTTATCTCAAGAGTGTTTCCCACTACCACACATCTATTGTGTAGGTGGCACATCACTAAGAATGTACTTACAAAGTGTAAGAAGTTGTTTTCGATAAAGGAGGTGTGGGATTTGTTCATGACCTATTGGAATCTAGTGGTGGTGTCACCAACAGAAGATGATTATCAAAACCACATAGCACTATTGGAGAAGCAATTTAGTGGGTATCCGGATACACTTCACTATGTGAGGAGTAGTTGGTTGGATACCTATAGGGATAGGTTTGTTGCAGCCTGGACAAACCAAGTTATGTATCTGGGGGCCACAACGACGAATATGTATGATTGTCTTTTATTTTTTATTTTTTTATTCTACTTACAATTGTCCCTCATTGATTGGTACTTTAACAAGTTGTTCTTTATATTCCTGGCAAGGTTAAGAGTGTCCATGCCAAGTTGAAGAGGCAATTAGGATCTAGTTAGGGCAATATCGAGTCATATTGGTTGAATGTACACAATATACTCTTGTTACAACATACATAAATCAAGACATTGTTCAAGAAATCAAAGATGGTCGTCCAACACAGTTTCAGGTCGTCCGAGTTCAGAGAGCTTCGTGGGAACATCTCCATCGTTGCACTTGAGAAGTTACGTGATGAGATAAAATGGGCTTCTTTTATTGGGATTGACTCCTCTATATACGGGTGTCAGCTTAGATGCACCCACGGCCTACCATGTGCCCACGAAATTGTTGACCATAGTAGGCAGAGACGTCCAATCCCACTTGATTCTGTGCATCCTTTTTGGCACAAGCTTGATATGCTTCTCACCTCGAACAGAACAATGTAAGCTAGGATGATATTCCTGGCGAGAAATTGGATTTGTTTAAACAAGCCTACGCACAGGCTGGCTAGTTAGGTAAGGTGCAGTTGCTTAGGAAATTAAGGGCGTTGATAAACCTACAGTGTACACATGTAGAAGAACTGGAGATGAAGTCTACAATGTGAGGTAGACCATATGGAAAGATGGATAAATCTACCCGATGTGAGCCTTTCGCATTTGAGAGAGTACCATTAGTACAAGATAGCTACTCTCTAGCGGGCACCGGTATAGTGGATGTCGACCCTTTACAGTCAATCAAACCAACTCGACAGAGAAGAGAGAAGGAAAACGCAATAGTTTATATATTAAATATTACGTATTAATTCTTATGATTTATCATGCCATTGTTGCTCATGCATTATCTTTTCTACCACAGGTCGTTTGTACATCGTTAGTTTGATCCTTATCTTATGATGCTTACATTATGCACTTTTTTACCGGTATACGTTCATTTATTCAATATATTATAGATGTAATAGCTGATAGAAATTGTGGGTTTAGGGTGATTGCTGGGTTGTTGGGCATGGGAGAGGATAGTTGGACGCAAGTCCGAGTGGACTTATTATGAGAATTGGACAATTATGGATATTATTATGAGCCTATTTTTTGTGGGGTTAAAGCAGTGCAGAAGCTAAGGTATTCGATTGCGTACTTTAAGGAAGGTCTTTCATATGAGTATTGGATGACCTTCCCAGAATGTGGTGACCTAATAGCCAATTATTATAATGTTGTAGTGTACCTTTTAAGTGCATGGAAGTGCCTGACATTCCTACCACTCCGATCCGACCTGTTACCCGCTACCACCCGGAAGGAATTTTGCCATAGGCTTCGTAAACGAGAACCACTTTGTATAGGTAAACGTTAATACGTAAGGTGCTATTACAATCAATCATTTTTAGCAGTATTTAACTTCATTGTTTGTTATGTGTGCAGGCCTTCTTCGTGTCGGGTCATCCTATCCCACTCATCACGACACTTTGGCATAGATACTAGAGCGATAATGCATCGGGATGGGCACTACATTCACACGAATCAAGAGTTCATAAATTCTGACGTGTTATTAGTGAGGATGTAGTGGCACAGGAGATGGTTGATTTGACTGATGATTGATACTCACGTAGTGTATTAATTGTGTAATTTTGTATTAACAATTTCTATATCTAATGGATAGGGATGACCCCTTTTTTACCTGCCATTTTATTTTATTTTATTCATTGAGCGAATGAGATCTTTTAGTGCATAGTTTAAAAGTATAAAAATGTAATCATAATAACAAGTAAAGAATGTCAACAAACAAAACTGTGGATTATGTAAACCCAAACAAAATAATACAATGTATGAGGGGTCTTATCCCCTTTAAAGTACAAAATACAACTCGTCAACTAAAAAAAAGATAAAATTTATGTCCTTATGGTCTCTTTGGTCGCCCTCTTCTGTGTGTAAGTTGCCGTCGCCGTCGGGGGCTCGCCATGACTGGTCACGATATCCCAGATCCGTCTCAACGCAGACATATTATCTGTGTGTTGGATCGTCACAGGTTCACCCTCTATGACTGGTCTTAGTACAGATCTGACCAACTCAAGGCGTTAAAATAAGCATAGATAAATATAGTGTAAGTTGCAATGAAAAAAATTACTAACATGAGAAAAATACGAATGTTGAAATGATCTACCTCCTCTACCGTGAATGATTGCCCAAAGCTCATCTGCACAAGCTGTGGTGCTCTAACTGATCTATCGTTTGGGTTCTGTATGTATCGATAAAAATTACTAACATGAGAAAAATACGAATGTTGAAATAATCTACCTCCTTTTCCGTGAATGACTGCCCATAGCTCATCTGCACAGGCTGTGGTGCTCCAACTGATCTATCATCTGGGTTCTGCACGTATCTATGTGATACACGTTCATACTAGTCTATATAGCCAGGTGCACAATCATTGAGAAAACGTGAATGCAGGGATTGATGCTTGGTTGAGAGTACATGGCTCTGTCATACCGCCCATACCTCCTTATAAAAATGGTAATTGGGCCAGTATATGGATGTAGATGAACCCCATACTCACTGCCCCGAGGACAATGAGACAAATGGTATAATCTGTTGTCGCCCAAACTGCCTTAGAACCTGCATTGGATGATAGGACTCCACAATGTTAAGGCATTTAAGCATACCATAGTAGAATGCAATATCAGACAATGGGTGATACTGCTTGCTATCATCATACGGTAACCATCTAACCTGCACAAGTTAACATATACGCTAGACAAATAAAAGACAAGTACATAAAAATGTATACGTCAAACAAATAAAAGACAAGTATATAAAAAAGTATTGACCGATACTATATAAAAATAAACACATATGTCGTTGAGGCCCCATGCATCGATGGTCTCCCGAAGTGCCATCACATTTTCTGTAAGAACACCCGTCTCCCTGTGTGGCCTAAAATGCTGGATGCGTGGGTCCTAAAGCCGATATTTAATGTTTTAGAGTGGAACAATATTGAAAAAGTGCTCATAGACCCACCACTTTAAAAATGTAAGGTACCTAGCGATCTACTTTACATCTGACTTATTAACAAACCCCAGCTGTCGATATAAATATGCCAATACAGCGGCTCCCCATGCGTATGTATGCTATTAAGGTCCTCTACGTAGTGGGGGTAATCGACTAGCACTCGAGTCCCTGTTTTATCAGTAAACAGGGTGCATCCGAGCAAATAGAGCAAGTATGTCCCAACAAAACATCTAATCTCCTCCGGATCACTATTGTTAGTCACCCCTCGAATCTTGACTGTAGCCACTATTTGACTGAGCAACTATGAGATGATCTCAGCTCCTCGCGGGCCTCCGTTGCTGTCATACATAGTCTTTGCATCATTTCGGTAGGCTGTGGGAGACGGTCTTCTTAACCATGGAAATAACAAGTAGGGTACTGACGTCATCTAGCATGATGGTCATCTCCCCAAACGGCATATGGAACATGTTCGTCTTGGGGTACCATCTCTTGACAAATGTAATGATGATGATGCGGTTCACAGTCTAGTACGAACTGCGAGCTAGTGGAAGTAGTTCAAAACGCTCAATGTATCCCCTCCATAAACCATTATCTACGTCTCGCTACTAATGCTTCCATTCAACTAACTTTTTTCTATGGCTGACCAACTTCAGTAATGGCCGCTCCTACAATTGAAACAAATACTATAAGTACGTCAGATATTATTAATAGGTATAAATTTTTAATCTTAATAATATTACCTGATGCCACCATATAAGTGCAGCAACATGTGTGGGATAGCTAGTAAGAAGTGTGGGGTCAGTAAGCGTTCCAGGGACATACGCCTTTATATCATCCTCAATCACATCCGACACCTCTCCTACAATATGGTCATCTACTATAGCCTCTGCGTATGAGCGACTGGTAGATGCAAGCTTTGCATGTGTATGACTGGTAAATGCCTCATGCCTAGATGAGCCTATCCTCTCTACAGCCTGACGCTGGCGGGCATATGCGGTTGGAACAAAATACTCGTCGCCTGCATCTAAATCAGGCACAAATGTCATATTGGGTTAGATATGTACAATAACAAACAAAGTTATAATATTATAAGACATGTTATGTAAAATACAACATAAGAATATTGGTTAACCTTAACCTATTTCTCATCTCCCATTCCTAATTTGAATGAAAGAAAACCCATAGTAGTCAGTTCCCCATTCTCTTATTGATCTATCAATCATCTTTTTTATCTCTATAATCCCTAGGTTCTTATTGTTTTAGTAACAACAACAACAACAACAAACAACCTTATTGTTTTCATAAATATCTGAAAAATATTTAACTCCAATTCGATATTCGATTAAATACACATATTCAAGTGTGTTTTTTTTTTTAAAACCTTTTTTTTATAAATTTTTTGTAGTGTTTTGTTTTGATTTATTATTATTATGATTATGATTATGATTATTATTATTTATTGTTTTTTTTGGGTGTTTAGACTGGTGTTATTGTGCGGGGGCTGTCTTGCTCGGCTGGGTTGGCCGAGCGGTGGCTCCCCACTCAACAACACCAGTCCGAGGGCATGAATCATGGAAAAAAATATGAAAAACTCATCTCTGTAACCTCTTTCGTCGATGGATGATCGTCTATTATGAGTACAGGGTCTTCTACCTCATGTACGTGCCATAGATTGAGAGATTAAGAGGGAATGTGAATGAGAGATTGAGAAGGAACGTGAGGAAGATGGAGAGAGTTTGAAATGTAGACGGAGGGGGAGAGAAAATGTGAGGGAGAAAAAGAGAAAGGTAGAGAAGGAAAGAAAGTAATTGTGAGGGAGAGGGAGAGGGAGAGAGGGGTAGAGAAGGGAAGGGAGTGATCGTGAGAGAGAGGGAAGATCTTCGGCGAGGGAGAGAGACGGAGAGACTCTTTGGTCGGTAGTTCTCGGCGAGTGAGGGAGAGGGAGAGGGAGAGGGAGAGACTCTTTGCTCGACAATTCTGTTCGTGAGAGGGAGGAAGGTGTGGGATAAAGGGTATAATGGGAAGGGGACAAGGTAAGTTTAAAATTTGTTGAGGTGAAGTCAACAATGCCGAGGAAACGTGAGGGAAGATTGGAAAAAATTGAGGTGCGACTAGCAGCTCCCTAAGTGACGGACAGGTCCATCTCCGATTTCCGGGGCTCTCACACAGGGAGTCGAAGCGAGGAAAAAAAGCATATAAAAAAAGGACTTTCATCGATCAATCTCCAATGACTAAGAAGAAGCCCAGAAAGGCTCGCAACCTCGCTCCACAAGAGGAAGACTTGCAGCAGCTTCAAAACCCTAAAATGGAAGAAGAGCCTTCTAAACCATCTCAAGATCAAAACCCTTCTGATCATGATATTCAAGACCTAGAGAACGAGCCCCACGAAGCTCATCCGGAAAACGAAGAAGCAGGGAAAGTACAGCTGCAACCACAACCAGAGCAAGAAGAAGAACACCATCGCCAAAGTGAAGAAGAAGAAGAGGAAGTACAGCTGCAACCGCAACAAGAGAAAGAAGAAGAGGAAGTACAGCTGCAACCGCAACAAGAGAAAGAAGAAGAAGAAGACCACCATCTAGGCGAAGAAGAAGAGGAAGTACAGCTACAACCACAACAAGAGAAAGAAGAACAACAAGACCACCATCAAGGTGAAGAAGAAGAGGAAGTACAGCTGCAACTACAACAAGAGGAAGAAGAAGAACAAGACCATCATCAAGGTGAAGACGAAGAGGAAGTACAGGAGAAAGAAGAAGAGGAAGTACAGGAGAATGAAGAAAACGAAGAACACCACCAAGGTGAAGAAGATGAACAACAATACCACCAAGTTGAAGAAGATGAACCAGACGGTATGGATCTCTCTCCTACGCTCCCTCCTCCTCCTTCTGTGATCGATATCACCCTTCCCGACCTAACCCCTGAAAACCGTCCCCACATCGGTTCAAACGTCTCTCGAAAAGCCCCGAAAAAGAAGAAGAAGAAGAAGAAGCCTCTCAAGGGCCGGAAGGGAGCTGCTTTTCAGAAGAAACTTGAGATTCTTAAAGAAAATTTGCAACCCATTCCTTTTGTTGCCTGCAAAAATCTAGATTTCTCCAAACACGAGAAACTCCTCAAGCGCCTCGGGTTATGGGACTTTGCTCACCTTGAATTTGATCGCCACATCCGAACTGACCTTCTCGTGCAGTTGATCGCGAATTTCAATCCCCAAATTCGTGCCAGTTCTGTGAACGACTTACGGATTGGGGTCAACCGAGCCGATCTCGGTAGAGCCCTTAAACTCCCGGCAATGAAAAAGAAGTCTAATCAGATGGAAGATTCGGATTCTGTTTTGGAAGAGTTTTCTGCAGAATCCATTTCATTTATTAACGATTTTGTGTCGAATTGGCTTATTCTCCATGAGGAGGATACTTGGATGTTGCCTGGTGAGATTTTGAAGTGGACTCAGCTTATCAAAGAGGGGCATCCACAGAAGGTTGATTGGCGTGGGTTGATCTGGTTTATGGTGGAACAGGAGATGCAGGCTGCAAAGTTGAGCTCTTGTTATTATGCCTCGCACTTGCAGTGTTTGATGAAATGTCAAAGGGAGGATCTATTTAAAGAAGAACCTAAGGTAGAGGTTTATATCAAGGAGGAAGAGGAGGCTGCTCACACGAAGATAAGTAGTTTGGACAATTTACAGGAGCAGAAATTGGAGATGCCGGAGATCGAATTGAGACTGGGGCAGGAACAAATTGAGTGTGAGCAGGTTAGAGACGAGGATGTTATGGACTTCGAGGAATGCAAGGAAGAACCTGGACAGTGGCGTATGGATGGGAAGAATGAGCTTGGAGAGCATTTCTTGCAGCGCTGTGATCTAAATGAAGTTGGGGGTTTGGAGTGTCGAGACGAAAGGAAAGAAGAGGAAGAGGAAGAAAGGTATGACCTTTTGTCCAAAGCCAATTCTCTGGAGAGGTTATCTTCTACTGACCTTATTCAAGCAATGGGGTCAACTAGTGTTCCTTTTAACCAGCCTGTTCATCTTTCCAATCAATCGTCTGGGGAGCTTCTTGCATCGAGGTTTGACACTGATATGAATCTGGGCAGTCCATCTTTGTTTGGCAATGCAGGCAAGAGGGAGATAAGTCACGAGGATGATGTCCGCCATCACACTTTCAATGAAAACCATAAGAGGGTGAGGAATGATGGCCATTGGAGCCATAAGTCATCGGACTTTGATTTGTGCATGGAACAAGTAGATAGTTGGATAGGCAAAGCTAGAATGATGTATGAGGCAAAAGAACAGGCTTGCACGAATGCTAATTTACATGAGCAGGTCCTATACTCGGAGCTGCAGCAGCGAGATAACATTATTGAAACCCTGAACAGAAACAAGATTGAGGAACAACAAAAAAGACAACTGGAGAATTATCGGCTTCAGCATGAACTCTATGTCATGAGCAATCTGTTAAATAGTTATAAGAAAGCTTTGAAGGAGACCCGCCGGGCATTCTCTGAGTATAGAAAACAATATCCGCATCCTGAAGAACCACTTTACAAGGATGTTCCTGGGCCTGGTGGCATTGTTCTTAGCACCATTGATCTGGAAAAACAACGCCTGGAGCAGGAGGAAGAAGATAGGGTCAATCGTGTCATGGTTGTGGAACAGATTAAGGACTTTGAGCTTGGCTGGTCTGGTAAGTTGGAAGAACATCAAAGAAAGGTCCATTTGCTTGGTAGTAAGCTATCAGATTTTGAGACCAAAGTGAAACTCCTTAAAGAAATGTTTGTACAGCGTAAGGTATCAGAAACTTGATCATTTGTCCTCAATGAGTCTGCACTTGCACTCTTTTCTTTTGACATTATGACCTGTAGGCGACTCTGACAATTACTGCTGTGTGATTTGTCATACTGTAATTGAAGTTTCTTTTTTCATTATGATGTCAAGTTATATATTCTTACTGAACAATGATACTGTTACATTGCTCTTGATGAACTGTTCTGTGTATTTGGTCTGGAAGAACCTACTTTTAGTGAATCTTGGGATAGTTATTCCACGTGACGTGAGACTTAATTATAAACAGAATATGTTTCTTACAGAAACTTCTCAAGTTGATTCCATGAGGTTTTAATAATGAGGCAAACTCTCTGTTTCTAGAGACTTTTTGGTTCGTTAGAGAGGTTAAATCTGTTGCATATATTGATGTTAATTTTATCTTTCTATACCTACTGTTACTGTTGAAACAACCTGAATTTATTCTTCCAAGGAAAACACTGAAAACCATAGTTATATGCAATATTTTGGCTATGGATATACATAAATGTGTAGTATTATATCTGTTGATGAGTGATAATTCTATCACAAGGATAAACTTGTTAAGAGTTCAATGTGAATAAACAAATTTGTGATGTCCCTATGGATTACTTCAAACTAAGTATTCTTTTATATAAGATTTCTGAGTAGGCATGGTGCCAAAATGGCAGGGGAAGGCTAAATATTAAAGGGTTGGTCATACCTCTTCTGTGTTTAAGCCTAAGTAGTGATGAGGACAATAGGTCCACTAGGGGTGGTGCTTTTCAGACTTATCAACGGAGACGGAGGAGATCCGGGCTCTTGCTATGGTTTGAATAGGGGTCCACATTGATTTTCTAACTTGGGGGAGTTTAGATTTATGTTTAGGGATTTATTTTATGCTTAGTTGTTGATTATTTTCATGTTACACTTTTTGGTTTTTTTTAATGTCCCATTATAAGGTGGAAGGTTAATTTTAGTGTTTTTTATGAAGAAATTGTCTGAAAGGGGATATTTCGGTCCTATGGACCTTATTTTGTAATGCCCTAGGCATGGGGATCTCTATAAGAGACTCCCACATGCCTCATTTTTTTAAAGAATGAAAAATTTGAAAATTGCTCTCCTCTCTGGTTTGTCAATACCGAGAAGACTAACCTGGAAAGTGCTTGGAGCTTCTCCAAGTAATGGTGGTGGTGGAGGCCAGCTCCTTCCCTTTAAGTTAAAAAGATCTTCTCTCTTATTTTCTATCCATTATTTCTGTTAACATCTAGTTTTCAGCTATGTGAAAATACCTTTGACAATAGATCTCTTCACCAACTTGAAAATCCGAAGTTTTGAAGTAGTTCGAATATCCAAGGAAGTACCTAAGGCCTGGGCGACACACATTGTGGAGGATTGGAGTACTTTTTTGCTGACCTAAGGAAATTTGAAGAGGGATTCTTGGGTAATTGCAGCACCTACAAAATCTGGACAGATTTGAAGCTTTTCTTCTTTTAGAATTGGTTGCCTAGTTTAGTATTGATTATTGCGGAGGCCATTGTTAGCAACATCCGGAGGACTCAGCCACATCAAACTCAGGTGCACACTTTTAATTTTCAGTTTCCATTCTTATTCTCCTTGTGTGGAACTTGAGTGGATTTGTTGGGCATGAATGGGAACAGTTTTGAGGCTAATTTTCTGGGCTTACTTTGAACCTTCAACCCATAATTTTTGAGGCTAATCAACCTCCACCAACCTCTTTAAATTCCCATTGCAAATTCATGCATTTCATTCCATTGAATCCCATGTTTTAAATTACTTTACATTTGATGCCTCCCACATGTTTGTGACAAGGTCCAAAAGAACTGCTTGCTGGATTTTCTTTAACCACAGTTTATACTAATATTCCATCTCTTTGGATAAACACCATAAGTTCATTAATTCACATTGGTTCAAACCTATGACATTTCCCATGCTTTTTACATTGATTCCACAATTTTAAAATTCCATTAACCATGTTTCTGAGCAACAATAAATTTCAGCCAGTAATATGGACAATGGGTGTTTCCTAATTTTGTTGGGAATTCTAAGAACACATTAGGATATAATTTTGCTCTTACTTTGTTTTCTCGAAAACTCAATACTGTACACCTAAACTTATTTGAGAACCAACTAAATTTGCATGCTATGGTGTTAGTAGGAATCTAGTTGATAATGATACATAACTTAAGGTGTTCTTTGCTTAGTCTCCTATGACACACATTCACTCACCTACATGCATGTTGCATCAAGCAGTAAGCCCCTCATTTTTTTTTGGTAAGAACCTAAGCATATATATATATATATATATATATATATATATACTGTCTCTTATACACA
>JAOXJP010022423.1:0-17224 GCA_025762735.1 Platanus orientalis
TCACCGACCTCATGTCCTTTGGAATTTACCAACCAAGGTTTCTAATCTTGACACCATAGCTTGGAGAAGAGATAATTATTTCAACTTTTGTAGAGAGAAAACAAAGACTTATTTTTTATCAATTAACTTCATTATCAAATTATAGGGAGGAGTACCTTTAAATATGCTTATAACCTTAGACAATTAGAAACTTGCTAAAATTGGAAACTTCTTAAAAATCTTAAATTTGCTAGCCAAGTTTTTTAAAACATAAAACTTTCTAAATACTCACTTTTCTAAAAATTAAAACTTAATACTTTAATAAAACACTATTCCCGTTTTTATTGACACCCCTTTAGTAAATGTGGTCATAACTTTCCCAAATCTCATCGGATTTGAGCAATCTTGGACTCATTAGAAAGTTAACTGACTAACTTATCTAGTGACACTAAAATCAAGCCAAAATGACAAATTTTACCTTTTGAAAAAGTAGGCTAAACATAAAAAATGGGATTAGTCTTAAAAAACAACCAAAATCTTAGCACTATTGACCTTATTACATGGACTCATAAAATAAATGTTACCCCTCTCATATAAGATCCTTACTAAATCCACATAACATTGTATTTTTCATAAATTGCTCCATGCATAGACCCCACCAAGGCCTAGTGTGGGCCCCACCTTGCTCCCAAGTCCTCATCACTTTCTTCTTGCAAACTAAAGCATGGAGATAATTCTTACTCAACATTAATAGTATGCCAAAGGAGGATAGATAATTCAACCTAATGTCTATTTTGCATCGTTGGCTTAAATGGAACTCAAACGATATGCCTTACCTTGTGTAATCACTTTAGTTGATGGACTTGTTGATTTTATAAGTTGACAAACTTTACAAAAAATTCTTATGGTAGGGTGTTCTCTAGTTGAAAGGCCATGCTAAGTTTTTGAAGGACAGTAATGGCTAATGAACGAAAGTCAAAAATCAAACACAATTTTATGGAGCCTAGTTCATGGGGTTTTTCTGAAACATAAATTGGGAATAGAGACATGGGTTGTGGTTTTGTGCTCTAAATTTCATGCGGCCGTAGGAGCTTTCTTGGTTGAGAAAACTTCAGTTTTATGGTAGGATTTAACAATGTAGGGATGCGTTCTCACTAAATGGTGGGGAACCTGAGATGAGGGTGTTGATGTAGTGGCAGTGCTAGATGGACTACAACAATGCAGGGTTAGAACGATGGTAACGGAGACTGAATGTTGGGGAAGAAGTGAAATACTATAAGGGTTGGGCCTATCTACTAATGCACTTAAAGGCCATTTATTATTTATTTATTTTTTCGGGGGTGGGGGGTGGATACATAGGAGTTTCTAGTGGGACATAATCTGGTGAAGGACCTTCAATATATATTTGGCCATATGTTTATGAGTTGAATTCTTGCCCAACTCACCTATTTGCATTTTTTTTGTTTCATTTCAACTTCTTTACATAGATAAATTGCCCTAAAACCAATTAAGGGTTGGTCCATAATTGAGTTAGTGCATGAAAACACACCTTAGTTGTGGCAGCATGGTTTGCTTCTTACTTTTGTTGGAAGTAACAATATAACTGTGGGAACCACAGTGTTGGGTGCAGGTTGAGGGCTCACCAACATTACATTCCAAAAGGAGTTGCCTCCAATCATTTGTGTAGATGTGAATGGGCATCTATTGATTAAAATCAAATTTAACTTCTCCTTCATATTTAGAATTAGTGACTCCTTAACCAATGGCCCACTAAAGTTTTTAGGTAAGGGGGTTTGCTTATGAGTTGGGGAAGGTGTTAGGCACCCTAACCATGGTTTGCGAAGTTGGGATCGGGATCGGGATCAGGATCGAGATCAGACAATTGGATTGCCCTTGGATTGGTTGATCTTGGATCACCTGATCGAAAAAAAAAATTCTAAAAAATCCCTAAAAATAGAAAATGACCATGCTATTAAACATGAATTTGAGCATGTTAAGTCCAAAAGCATCCATACATAGTGTTATAGATCAAAACAACAATACAGTCATATCTAATGCATAAAAATATTGACATAAATGTAAATATGACCAGAGACCAGCTGTGATGATGTTGAGATTTTGGAAGTGGCCACCATGGTTGGCTCCACAGAGGCTTGGGGAGAAGCGTAAGGAAAGCAGACAAAAAAGATACAAAAAGGGGAAATCTGAGTTGGAGGAGTGGGAAGGAATAATGCAACAACAGGGACACTTTTTAATGGAGGATAATGCAACGATCGATGATCAGGGGGGATTGAAAAGGGATGGTAGGATATCGCTACGCAACAACAGGGACACTTTTATGAGGTTGGAGACTCAAGGTATTCAATTACCTCTTCACCGTCTTTGGGATGGTCATCGCCATAATCTAAGGGAGGTATCTTCAGAACCATACAATCAACTACTCATTAAGGCGACAACTAGGGACGAAGGGACACCTCCGGGGTGGCTAGTATTGGCGAAGGAAAAATGTTCATATCCTAGTATGCTCGGTTTGACTAAGTCGGCTTCCAAAATCGTACTGTTGCAACTGAGAGGTAAGTATTCTCTATTTCCCAAGTTTCATTCCTCTTTTCTTGTAGATGGTTTGGATTTGTGCAGGGCAAAAAATTCAACCTTGGAATCCTTCCATTCGAATTTTATCCAGGAAGCTATTCAAAGTGAAATGGTGAATGAATCCAATATGGGGAACTTTGATAAGCAATTGATAATTAGGGATATTTCGGCTAAAGAAGATGACAGTGGTGTGTTATCAGTAATACCTTTGGCAGTTGATGATATGGGGGTGAATGAAATTGAGTTAGATTTGGTTCGATATGTGCTACTTCGGTGAAGAGGTGTGACTACATGGATAATTTATTATTGAAAGGTGTACATGAGAGAGATGAAGGGTTCATATCGGAATGGGTACTTCAAAAAGTGCAAGAGTTTGGACCCTTTTTAGGTTTATCATATGAAGGCTTTGAAGATGAAATACTTGAATTGTTTAAATCTATTGAATACTGGAAGTTGGGGAATGACAAAGTCGAGGGTTCGAGTTTGGTTGGGGGAAAGAGACTGTTGAAGGAACTTAAGAAATTGGAGAGTAGTGTCAATTCCGATAAGAGAATGAGTGGTTTAAGGGAGGTGGGGGTGCGTAGGGGAAAAATGTTATTATTCAAGTAATTTTATGGATCCAAAAATTCTTTCTTGGAATGTTAATGGTCTAGGGAATAGGGATAAAAGAATTACAATTTGCAAAAATATTTTGGGGATTGTCCCGGATATCATGGTAATGCAGGAAACAAAACAATGTGAGATATCCAATCTTTTTGTTAAGGAAGTATGGGGTAAGTCATC
The DNA here is from genome assembly GCA_025762735.1 of Platanus orientalis. Classification (NCBI taxonomy): domain Eukaryota; kingdom Viridiplantae; phylum Streptophyta; class Magnoliopsida; order Proteales; family Platanaceae; genus Platanus; species Platanus orientalis. The sequence goes on from JAOXJP010022423.1 coordinate 3,355, forward strand.
TAAATATTGGTTCTCATTACCATCTTGGGGTGCATCAGGTGGTATTCTTCTAATTTGGAATGAGAAAAAAGTGGAGGTTATAGAACATGAAGTGGGAGCCTTTTCGATCTCAGTTCGTTGTAAGATGGTGGATAAGGTTGAGGAATGGGTGTTCTCAGGGGTGTATGGCCTAGTGTTATCATGGGAGGTTGATGATTTTCTTAAGGAATTAGATGATGTAAATGCTTGCTGAGGACTTCCGTGGTGCATTGGGGGTGACTTTAATTTGGTTCGGTTTTCCCATGAATGAAAAGTTGATGGCATGAGGGATGATAGGATGCACAAATTTGGGGATTTCATTACTCGATGGAAGTTAATTGATGGGCCATTGAAAGGTGCTAAGTATATTGAAGGAATATATGTATCTTTACATTGTATTAGGGTCTTATACACCATTACTTTGGGTGTATAAACCCTCTCATAAATAAATAAACATAACTGTATATGTAAACACAATATACACATATGCTGGTTTCTTTCAATCAACTCATTCTCTCTCTTCTCTCCCATTTTCTTCTTCCCTCTTCGATCTCAAATCTACAGGGTATTAGAGCGAGATCCAACAGTGGCAACATTGGAGTCTTTGCATTATTGACGTCAGCAGCCGTATGGCCGGCATAGTGGAGGTAGGGTTCCACTCGAAATCAATAGGTCGTAATTTTAGAAGGCTTTTGGAAGCGATCTCTGGTGCATTCGATGAGTTCTTAGATTTTTTAAAGATTTTTCAAACAAAAATCTGAAAAAATACAGTATTGGGATTTTTCGAAACCTACACATTGTCTGAAGTTTTTTGCTGGATTTCTTGTGTCGTTTTGGTGACCCACAGTCAAAGTGATCAGATGAATCAAGCCTCATGCGATTTGATGGAGTTTTGAGAGAATTGTGAGAGTTCTTGTGCAAAACTGGTACTATCCAGGCCCTTTTTTCAAAATTTTTGATGTCCTGCTCCATGCCGATTGAATCTAATGACCCCAAATCCCACTCTGATGTTGGTGGAGTGATCGTGCTGGGGTGTAGCATTGGTTCCCAGGTTGTTGGTGCTGGTTTGGTGTTGTAGGTGTGTCGTTTACGAATCTGGGAGTCTAGTGTTAACACGTGTGAACCGAAGTGTGAGTATTCGGATACTCCGGAGTGTGTGAAGCTATACAGGTACAGGGATTGTGTTTGCAAGTTATTCCCTCTTTGTAAAGCATATCTGAAGTGAGTTAAATATCCAGTCCAACTGCAAGTGAGAGCCTCAAGGCTGATACCAATACTTTTCACGTTTCTGGGGACCTAGCTCAAGCCCAAACTACTACTGTGAAATTTGACGGCAACAACTATCTTACTTAGTCTAAATCTGTTCTCATTTATATACAAGGAAAAGACAAAAAGGACTATTTGACTGGGGAGATTGAGATACTTGAAAAAAATGATCCCAAGTTTCAGAAATGGAAGATTGAGAATGCAACGGTCATGGGCTGCTTCTTGAGTTCGATGAAGCTAGAAATCAGTGAATATTTTTTGTTTTTAGGGGCAGCACATCAAATATGGGATGCTCTAGCTAAGTCTTACTCTGAAATGGGCCATACGGCTAAGGTATATGATCTGAGACAGCGTATCGCATAGTTTAGACATGGTGATCAACCTCTTGCTATCTGCTATTCATCCCTGTGGAAGATATGGGATGAGTTGGTACATTACACTACGTACCGTCCTGCTTGTGTGAAAGACACCACAGAATACAAGAAGCATATTGAAAACATACAGATATTTGAATTTCTTGCTAGATTGAATCTTGAGTATGAACAAGTGCGAGCCCTTATTCTTGGGAATGATCCTTTGCCGTCTTTGAATGAAGTATATGCTCACATCCATCGTGATGATCGTTGCCGTGAAGTGATGAATCCGTCTTCTGCTATTGAGAAATCGACACTTATATCCACATCCACTAGAGGGTAGAGGTGACAATTTCGGGTGTGGTCGTGGTGGATGCCACAATTTTATGTCTGATGATAGAGATCGCCTAAAGTGTGAACATTGTGGGTGGTCTAGGCACACCAAAGAACAGTGTTGGGATCGCCATGGACGACCTCTAGATTTACCTCTTTGTCCATCTCAACGAGGTGGGTTTGGGCCTAGTCATGGTTGCGGTGGTGGCAGGTTTGGTGCTAGTAGGTTTTAGGCTCATTCTGTAGCTTCCACACCACCAGAAATGATAACTACAACCCCTGTTACCCTACCTTCTAGCTCCTTAGATGGGGGTCTTTCTAAAGATGAGATTGCAGCCTTCAGACGCTTCGTTTCCTAGCTTGATCATCCTTTCGATGCCCCTACATCATCCTTCGCATATTTAGGTACATCTGCATCCGCATTGTCTGTCTCTGTCTCTAGTCCACACTACTCCTAGATAATTGATTCAGGGGCCTCGCATCACATGACCGGTATGTCGTCTTTCTTTACATTTTACAGTGTTAGTTCTGGCAAGGACAAGGTACGCATTACTGATGGTTCTCTTTCTTCTGTGGCTGGATAGGGAGACATCCCTGTCACCCATGATTTGTGTCTTTCATTTGTGTTACATGTTCCCAAGTTCTCCCTTAACTTGTTGTCCATCAGTCACATTACTCAATATCTTAATTGTTGTCACTTTTTTTCCATCTCATTGTGTGTTTCGGGACATGGTGACGAAGAAGACAATTGGTTTAGGGCATGAGAATGATGGCCTTTATGTTTTGGATTCCAGTTTACCAGTAGCTACATCTGCAATAAAGAGGACTTCCTCCGTCTTAGGACCAGATGAGTTATTCACTTGGCACCGCCGCTTGGGTCATCTATCTTTTTCTGTGTTGCGGAGAATGTTTCCCCAGTTTTCTTATTCTAAGTCTAATTTATTTTGTGAGCCTTGTTAGTTGGCTAAACATTGTAGGTCTGTTTACACCATTAGCAATAATAATAAAAGTTCAATTCCATTTCACTTGTTCATTCTGATGTCTGGGGGCCTTCCCCTACTAATTCTTTGTTTGCGTTTTGCTACTGTCACTTTTATGGATGATTGTTCTCGTGCCACTTTGCTTTATCTATTAAAAAATAAAAGTGATGTATGTGTAACTTTTAAATCATTTCACTCCATGGTTAATACACAGTTCCAGACCAAGATCCAAGTTTTGCGGTCTGATAATGATGGCGAATATCTTTTCTGGGCGTTTTCTTCATTTCTTGATACCTCTGACATCATTCACCAGACTACATACCCTGGTACTCCTGAACAAAATGGGGTGGCCGAAAGAAAAAACTGACATTTGTTGGAGATCGCCCATGCTCTTATGTTTACTATGAATGTGTCAAGGACTTTCTGGTCCGATGCTATTCAATCTGTAGCGTACCTCATGAACAGGATACCCTTACGGGTCCTTTCTCACAAATCTCCACTTGAAGTACTATTTTCTGCTTCCTCCTTGTTTCCTTTACCTCCCAAAACCTTTGGTTGCACCTGCTACGTACATGTATCCAAATTTGCTCGCACCAAATTAGACCCCAAGGCTCTTAAATATGTTTCTTAGGCTATGGGGTGAATTAGAAGGGGTATAGATGTTTTCATCCACAGACTTGTCATTTTTTTGTGTCTCGTGATGTGACATTTTTTGAGTCTGTTCATTTTTTCTCCTCTCCTAGTGCATCTCTTCAGGGGGAGCAATTTACATGTGAAGAGATATTTAGTTCCATTCATATTCCTATTCCAGTTCCATCTTACCACTTTGATGGCCGCTGTAGTACTGGTGGAAAGGGGGAGTTTGTGTTTGAAAAACAAGTGTATACACGAAGAAAGACGAAACAAGGGGCACAAGTAGAAGGGGTCCAAGAAGGAAGAGCACATGATCTGAATTCTCATGACCCACTCCAGGCGTTAACTTTGGAGCCAGTCCTTGAATCAGATAATATATCATCTTCTCCTCCTAACTCTCATGATGATCTTAATCTGCCCATAGCTCAGAGAAAAGGTGTTAGGACTTGTACTCAACACCCTATATCAAATTTTGTATCCTATCATGCATTATCTCCCTCTTTTCCAATGTTTCTCTGTGGCATTGTCCTCTATTTCTGTTCCCTGCAGTGTACTTGAAGCATTAGCTCATCCAAAATGGAAGGATGTCATTGTTGAGGAAATGGAGGCACTAGAAAAAAATAATACATGGGAGTTAGTTAGTTGACCTTCCAAGATGATAGAAACTGGTTGGGTGCAAATGGGTCTTCACAGTCAAGTACAAGTCTGATGGATCCATGGAGTGGTACAAGGCACGCCTAGTTGCAAAACGGTATACTCAGACCTTTGGAATAGACTATCAAGAGACATTTTCCCCAGTTGCTAAAATGAATTCTATAAGAGTACTCATTTCCTTCGCAGCCAATCAAAATTGGTCTTTCTTCCAATTTGATGTAAAGAATGCGTTCTTACATAGAGATCTAGATGAAGAAGTATATATGGCTACTCCACCAGGCTTCTATATGCCAAATGCCGAAGGAAAAGTCTGTAGATTGAGAAAAGCCTTGTATGGCCTGAAACAACCCCCACAGGCATGGTTTAAGCGATTCACATCAGCTATGTTGAGGCTAGGATACAAAGAAGCTCAAGCTGATCACACCCTCTCATAAAAAAGACTGATACTAAGATTACAGCTTTAATTGCATATGTGGATGACATTGTAGTCACAGGGAATGATGGGGCTGAAGTAACTCAGTTGAAAAGAAATTTAGCACAAGAATTTGAGATCAAGGAGCTAGGCTTTCTAACATACTTTCTTGGAATTGAAGTTGTCAAAGCAAAACAAGACATCTTTCTTTCACAAAGAAAATATGTGTTGGACTTATTGAAGGAATCGAGCATGGAAGGTTGCAAACCCTGTGTCACACCTATTGAAGCAAACCATATACTCAAAGAAGAGGATAGTGAAAGACTTATTGATGTTGGGAGATTTTAGAGATTAGTTGGATGTCTCATCTACTTATCCCTTACTCGCCCCAATTTCACATATGTCGTAAGTGTTATCAGTCAGTTCATGCATGCTCCTACTCAAGACCATATGGAGGCAACATATCGGGTTCTCAGGTACTTGAAAGGATGTCTCGGAAAGGGTCTCTTGTTTAAGAGACATGGTCACCAGCATGTAGAGATCTATACAGATGCTGATTGGGCTGGGTCCCTTACAAATCACCGGTCCACATCCGGCTATTGCTCTTTTGTTGGAGGTAATCTAGTCACCTAGCGGAGTAAGAAGCAATCCGTAGTTGCTAGATCTAGCGTTGAGGCGGAATTTAGGTCTATGGCTCATGGGATTTGTGAGTCCCTGTGGTTAAAATTGTTACTTTCTAAGGTTAGCTTCCCAACACAGGGACCCATGCGCCTTTACTGTGATAATAAAGCAGCCATAAGCATTGCACATGATCCTGTGCAACATGACCGCACTAAACATGTAGAAGTTGATCGCTACTTTATCAAGGATCATCTCAAGAGAGGTAGCTTTTGCACTCCCTTTATCCAAACTCGAGACCAATTAGCAGATATCTTCACAAAGGGTCTTGGTGGTTCACATTTTATGTACTTATCTGGTAAGCTAGGAATGATAGATATATATTCTCTAGCTTGAAGGGGAGTGAAGGAATATATGTATCTTTACATTATATTGGGGTCTTATACACCATTACTTTAGGTGTATAAACCCTCTCATATATAAATAAACATAATCGTATGTGTAAACACAATATACACATACATTGGTTTCTTCCAATCAACTAAATCTCTCTCTTCTCTCCCATTCTTTTCTTCTCTCCTCTTCAACCTTAAATCTACAAGGTATACTCACCAAGTCACAAGAGGGGAGAGGGGTTCAAACAGGACCTCACCTAGACCACCACTCAGGCCATGGATCCATAGGAAGTCATGGGCGAAGGACTCCTAGTCTTGAGCCTATACGTTAGCATAAGAGAACCCCACCTAAGGGTAGGTCTTCACTCCGGCCTAAGGGACCCAATAGGAGGACCCCACCCCATGAGGAGATCCCTGAGTTTGAGGATGATGACATGGATCATCGAGGTTATAGGTAGCAACGAGGGATGAGAGATCACAGAGGTCCGAGAGATCTCCAGGAGACAGCTCTGAAAGCCCTGTGGGTTAAGGTGTCAACTTTTGATGGGCGCTTAGACCCCAAGAGCTTTTTGGATTGGGTCCGCAGAATGGACCCGTACTTTGACTGGTATGATATCTCCCCTCACAGGCAAGTCAAATTCGCTAAGATGAAGTTAGTTGGGTCAACTTAGCTCTACTGGGATTCAGTAGAGCAGGAGATGTATTGGAGACAACAGAGACACATTGCTAGCTGGGCAGAGATGCGTGAGAAGCTCAAGGAAAAGTATATGCCACATCATTATCACACCAGACTTCTTGAGCCATATCATGTTATCCGCTAGGGATCATCTAGCATCGCGGACTACATCACGAGATTCGATTATAGCAGATTGAAATGTGGAGTCTGTGAGAGTCCAGAGATGACCATCACTCGCTTCAAGATAGGGCTCCGACCTAAGATTCAGAAGGAGTTCATATCCTATTACATTACCACACTAAAGCAAGTCTACAGGATTGCACAGGACATAGAGAGGTATATGAAACTTTCGGCTCCGCGACCTCAAGATCCTAGATGCCTAGATAATAGGTTCACCTTAGGAGGCCAATCACCCAAAGTTGGTCCTAAGCCTTCTAGGACTGACCCAGTGCTTAATCGATGAAAAGAGGAGGCCAGAGTTCATTTTTTGGGCAATACTAATAGATGCTACAAGTGTGGTGGTGTAGGCCATTATTCCAAGGTGTGTACATGCAAAGAGCTTACTCTCTGTTTAAAGGACAATACTGCGGAGGAGGTCCACGAAGATCAACAGGCAGTTGATGACGAAACTGGCATAAATGAGACTGTTGATCCTGTGTAGGCCTTGAGTAATGATGACGGAGAGGGAGAGGATAATTACCTAGCTGTCATGAGACCTCCATATTCTAACTATCCCCCTTCCCCTTCATCCCTCTGGGTGGTGAGATGTGCTCTCACCTAGGCTGCTCTAGAGGAGGATTGGTGAAGGATCACTATCTTTTCTACCTTTGTCAAGTGTGGAGAGAAGAGTTGTAGAGTTATCATCGACAGTGGAAGCTGCATTAACGTGGTTTCTACTGAGAATGTGAAGTAGCTCGGATTCACTACCGTCCCACACCCTCAACCTTACCGAGTGTCATGGGTAGATTCCTCTTCTATTCCAATCACCCATAAATGTTAGGTGTCTATAGAGTTTGGTTAGTACAAGGACAAGATATGATGTGACGTCGTGCCTATGGTGTAGGGGCATATTATCCTAGGCCGACCTTGGCTCTTCGATTTTAATGCCACGTTGTATGGTAGATCTAACACATGTGTGTTCGAATTCAAGGGTGAGAAAATCATGTTCACTCCTCTTTAACCAAAAGCCTAGTATGAAGGCAAGAGTTCGGTGAATAAAGGAAAGGATGTGAAGGGTCCTCAGACAAAGACCTTGAATATTCTTAGCCTTAAGGAGTTTGAGCAGGAGGTTTAGGGCAATGCATTAGTGTTTGCATGAGTCACTAGAGCAGTGACCCTTGATCCTATTTTGATCTCTCGACGGAGGTAGATCCTCTCATCAGAGAGTTTGGAGAGATGTTCCCTAAGGATTTGCCACATGAGCTACCATTGATGCGTGATATTTAGCACACCATTGATCTAGTTCTTGGAGCAACTCTTCCCAATCTACCCCACTATAGGATGAACCCTATAAAGCATGCCGAGCTGAACCGGCAAGTGGATGAACTGTTGAGAAAGGGTTTCATCAGTGAAAGTATGAGTCCATGTGTCGTACCTACACTTCTCACGCCAAAAAATGATGATTCCTAAAGGATGTGTGTTAACAGTAGAACCATGAACAAGATCACGATATGGCATAGATTTCCCATTCCTAACTTTGACGATATGTTAGACATGATTGCAGGAGCCACTATCTTTTCTTTGATAGATCTTAAGAGTGGCTACCACCAGATTAGAGTTAAGCTAGGAGATAAGTGAAAACCGCCTTCAAGATGAAGGACGGACTGTATGAGTTGCTTGTCATGCCCTTTGGACTTTCCAATGCTCCAAGTACTTTTATGAGGGTGATGACACAGGTATTGAGGCCCTACATAGGGAAGTTTCTGGTTGTATACTTCGATGACATTCTTATATACAGCCCTAGTAGGGAGGTTCACCTGAGCCATTGTGGAGTGTATGTGAGATACTACATAGAGAGAGCCTATACGTGAATCTTAAGAAGTGTGCATTCATGACACCAAGGGTTATCTTCTTAGAATTTATTGTATCAGGTAAAGGAGTGACCGTTGATCTTGACAAAATCAAGTGTATTGTAGAATGGATTGAGCCTACTAGCATTCATGAGGTTCGTAGTTTCCATGGCTTAGCCACATTCTACAGGCGGTTCATTCGAGGATTCAATTCTATCATGGCACCTATCACGGATTGTATCCGTAAAAGTGAATTTAAATGGACCAAGGCAGTAGCCAAAGCCTTCTAGGAGATCAAGTCGAGGATGACTGAAGTTCTTGTCATGCGACTTCCTGACTTCTCTAAAGTCTTTGAGGTTACGTGTGATGCATCTGGGGTTGGGATAGGAGGTGTTCTTACTTAGGAAGGACATCCCGTAGCTTACTTTAGTGAGAAATTAAATGAAGCCAAACAAAAGTATTCCACCTATGACAAGGAATTCTATGCGGTAGTCTAGTCCCTCAGGTATTAGAGACGTTACCTATTGCTACAAGAGTTCGTCCTATTTTCTGACCACGAGGCTTTGAGATATCTAGGATCTCAGAAAAAACTTAACTCACGGCATGCCAAGTGGGTGGAGTATCTTCATGAGTTTACCTTTGTGATTAAACATAAAGCCTGTTCAGAAAACAAGGTTGCAGATGCATTGAGCAGAAATGTCTACCTCCTACATACGATGACTGTACAGGTCACCGGATTCGATAGACTTAGAGAGGATTATGAGTCATGTCCGGACTTTGGTACCATCTTCCACTCCTTGTAGGGTGATCAGCTAATGAGGAGCAGAGAGTTTATGATTCGGGACAAGTATCTTTTTCGAGGTACTCGTTTATGTCTACCCCGCACTTTTGTAAGAGACTTTCTAATTTGGGAGATGCATGCAGGTGGTGTGACTAGCCATTTCGGTCAAGACAAGACCATTGCTCTAGTTGAGGACCGTTTCTACTGGCCCAGTTTGAAACAGGATGTGGTGAAAGTAATTGAACAATGCCAAACTTGTCAACTAGCAAAACAAAGAAAACAGAGTCCAGGTCTGTATTCCCTATTACTAGTTCCTCATAGTCCATGACAGGATGTGAGCATGGACTTTGTGTTAGGCCTTCCTCGTTCCCCGAGGCAATAAGATTCTATAATGGTTATAGTGGATCATTTTTCTAAGATGGTCCACTTCATACCTTGTGCCAAGACGTAGGATGCCTTTAGGGTTGCTCGTCTATTCTTTGATGAGGTAGTCCGTTTACATGGGTTGCCTAAGTCCATAGTGTCTGACCGTGATGTTAGATTTGTCAGTTATTTTCGGAAGACACTATGGAAGATGATGGGTACTAGGCTGCAGTTTTCTTTTACTTAACACCCTCAAACAGATGGGCAGACCAAGGTGGTGAACAAAAGTTTAGGGACATTACTTCATTGTTTGGTCAGTGAGAATCTAGGGCATGGGATATAGTCTTGTTTAATGTTAAGTTTGCATATAATAATTTGGTTAATAGGATCACTAGTATGAGTCCATTTAAGATAGGCACAGATTATAGACCCAAGGCTCCTATAAACCTTATTCCTATGTCACCATCCCAGCGTCTATTTGAGTCTGCATCTACATTTGCATCTCATTTACATGCATTACACCAGGAGATCAGGCGTAGAATTGCTATGAGTATTGAAAAGTATAAACAGTCAGCTGATTTGCACCGTACACATTGTGAATTTCAAGTTGATGATTTAGTTATGGTTCATTTCCACCCTGAGTGATACCCACCTGGGATCGCACGGAAATTGCATGCTAGGAGTTTCGGACCTTATAACGTTCTGAACAAAATTAGACCTAATGTGTACGTGTTGGACATTCTGATTGATTTAGGGATTAACTCCACTTTTAATGTGGAAGACCTTGTACCCTACCATGGTCATTCTACCCTAGACTTTGAGCCTTTTGCAGACCCACAAATACTAGTCCCTCAGCCTCCTCAGCCTATGCCACCATTGTCACCTGTCACTACTCACAGGGAGGAGATTGAGGCTATTGTAGATGATCAGACTATTTCTACTAGATGGGGAGGTTATCAGAGGTACCTCATCAAGTGGAAAGGTCGGCCAGATATTGACAGTACAGGCTCACGGAGAGCAAGTTGCAGCAGCTTGACCTGGACATTTTGGAGCAGTACCACAGCCGTCTAGCGTCAGAGGTGACTTCTTCTCAAGAGAGGAGAGTTGATGAGGACATCAGGTCCAAGCAGGAGTTTCAGGTCTACCAGAGACGGAACAGGAGGGTCGCACCCATGCTATGGTTTCATTAGCATATTTGTATTTTATTTATTGTTCCATGGCACATTATTTGAGGGTAGCTTTGTCTTAGTAGCATATTTAGTGGCATTTTGGTTATTTTCTATAGTGTAGGGTTATTTTGGGTTTGATATTGTGCTAGGGAGGTTATTATTGAGATTTCCTTATTTAGGGTGTAATAACTTGGATGTGGGGCTCTAAAAACACCTCACACGTTCAGGAAATTTTTTATGCAGTGAAGAAATAAAGTTTTGTCTCTCACGTTTGGCTCCCTTGAAAGTTTTCTTTTTCTTCTTCATTTGGGTTGCAAGTAGAAGTTAATTAAAACCCTGGAATGGGTCTAAGCCATCCCTAGTTTAACGCTAGTGGTGGAGGCCACTCCCATCTCGGGTTAAAGGATTCTATCCCTTGTTTTTCGTCTCTCTGTTTGACTATATCTACAGGAACATGTTGCTGAACTTTGTTGTTTTTACACAAGAACAACACTGGAGCAGACTTCTTGGGTTTTAAATCGAAGTAAAAAGTTTACAGGGTTCCCTACCCCTGGACGATCACAGTGGAGGAGATTCATTACATTCAGCTACAAATTTTTTGTCATAAAATTCAAGCTTTACCAGTACCAGGCATGACTGTAGCCCCTGGTCATCTCACAAGAATTCCTTGTTCTCCCTCATGTGTGATGCTTTGATCCTGAGATTTTTCTGGGGACTTATTACCTCCAAAGCGATCCCCAAGAAGTAAGAATTTGAGTTCAAATCTTCCCCATGATTGGTTGTGTCTGCTGGTTCAAAATCTCAAGCGTTAAACAACCTATTTGGAGTCTTCGCAGGAGATTGAGCCCCTACTCCTCATCTTTGGGAATTTGACTGTAGGGTTTTAGGGAGGTAATACCAGTTCCCATACGATCCTAGTGGAGTAAAAACCCCTCCCTAAAATTTCTGTTTTTGGTCGAGCACCCTGCTTATTCTTCAGCCATAGTGTGAAACCTCTGTTTTGGGGGCATCTGACGAGCACAGCCACCAGATTTTTTCTATTTGATTTTTTTTTTTGATTTGGGTTTTTCTGAGGTGTAGTACACACCAATATGTTCCAGCAGCAACACATACCTGTTTAAACTATCCTCTTTAAGAATTAAATTATGCTGGAGAAGTTGACAGCCGACAGCTTGATTTCTATTGTTCCATGGTATCATGAGCACTTCAAATCTGGAGATTTGGCACAGTTTGATTGATTCTCAGCCAGGATTTCTTTATTGGGAGTCTCAGTCTTCAGTTTGGATCAGCTACAAGCATATCTGGATGATTCCATAATAGCTGCCCTATGTGCCCATTGACATGTGTTTGAAATTTTCTCGTGTTTTCCATGTGTTTTCTTCCCTCCATAATACACTGAATTTTCTGTCCAGCACTTATCCATGAAGTTAGTTTTTATTTCAATCATTTCATGCACCTAATTTAGGTTTTCCTTTTGTTTATTGCTTTATAGACCTGTAATTCCTATCATGTTTATGGAATTAAACTGAATTTTGAACTGAATTTGTGGGTGGAAGTGTAAGTAGGAATCTTGCTTATTCTTTATCATTACGTTTAGTAATTTTACGCCTGACTTCTTATGCACACACCCACTAGTTCATAAGCATGCTACATCACCTTCTAGTCTTTGTTGTTCACCATCAAACATAAGAGTGCATCCAAATTTAGGCCACTTGGTTTATATCTGTTGAATATAATCTTTTAACATTTCAACTTCTCGGTCCAGAAATGTGGTGCTCAATTGGTAAGGTGTGGTGCTCAATTGTGTTCTGCAATGCCATCCATCATAGATTGAAACCATTGATCTCTTATTGAATGTCGTGCGATGCCATTAGACACCATCCACTTGCATATATAAGGACTTTTTGTTAAATATGTCATTTATCCTCTTTTGTTGTTTCTTAGATTTTCTAAAAGTTCTGTTATATGGCATGACTGCACTTGTAAATATAGTTGTCTCCATTTGCTTTCGTGGTTGAACAACCTCCCTCTCAAGATAAATGGGATTATCCCTCATGCTCCTCTATCTACCTAACATAGGATGTGCATTATTAAAACCACCATGCATATATTGATTGTCAGTGGGTAAACTAGAAACTGAATGTCATCTCAACTCATCCATGTAAGCATTCTTTTTTATTTTCCCTAATTGCTTTTAGAAGCTCGGTCTCCACCTCATCCCCAACACAATCCCCCTCCTCATCGCCCCTTGTACCCTTGCTGGATCCCCCTCATTTCTTCAAACAATTGAACCTTCTTCTTTTCCTCAAACCTTCTTCAATTTTTTTGCATCATGCAACTATTGATTCATCATGTCCATAACTTTTTTAGGCACCTGTGTGCATCCTTTTACTTCACCCTTTACACGGGCAAGATGCTGCTTAAGCCTATTCACACCACCCTAATACTCTTTATTACAATAATTGCATCTCACTTTCTTTTTATTATCTGTTACCCCACACAAAACTTCCACCCAATGTCTTTTGTTGGAGCCTTGCCCTTGCGACTCCCACTCCCACCTGCATCTTCTGAAGCCATTTGAATCTAAAAAGGAAAAAAATAAAAATAAAATAGAGTCAAATGACAAAAGATTAATGTAATCATGTAACTACTAAGTTCTAACGAATGAATCTACATTTAAATTCTTCAAAAAATTATACAAGTATGTGGGTTTAGACTTTGGAACCAAATCCACAAACTTATATTATGATTAACGTACAAACATACATAAATAAAACATTAAATAATCTACATTTATGTAGAATAAAAAACATCCATATAACTAAAAACCAACTAAAGAATCTACAATTATGTAGAAAAGTTACATAAGTATTTGTGTTTAAAACCAAATCTACAAACTTATATTATGTTTCTCATAAAATATAACATACGGAATTAACAAAAAAGAATTCACTATTTTTTTGGATATTTATTTATTTTTTGGAAATAAAAAAAACTAAAAAATGATATGAAATCAACATGTTAGTGATAAATGACTGCATTTATTTGGCATGTTATTACTGTAGAATACTTTTATCCATTTACTTATTTTTTAATTAAAAATTTTTATTTTTATTTTCAATATATTAAAAAAATAGTTTAAAAAATGTTTATTTTGAAAATGTGAGTAACACCATGAATCAATGGGTTTTGATCCCAAACCCATAGATC
>JAOXJP010022434.1:0-31515 GCA_025762735.1 Platanus orientalis
TTGAAATGATGAATGTCATGTATTGTGAATGCTTGTAAACTAGGATTCTATAACTCTATAGTTTTCATGAAAGATATTGATGGTTGATTTGCTTGGATTCTCCATGAGAAGTATGATTATTTGGATTAGTGATGAACATCTCTTAAATATATTAGTTAAAGGTAATATTAGAAGATAACTATGAATTATGTTGATCCCTATATAATGATACCAGTATATTGTTGTATATAACTTGCTTAGGAAACTTTATGGAATGATTCAAGTAAGATATGCGTAGAGATAATGAATGATTGGATGACACATGATTAAATTGTTCTCTAGACCATTGTTTACATCATATGTATACGTTTTATATTGTTTGAAAATATATGTAGGGCTCTATGACTTCCCTTATTGATAAGATTAAATAATGATTTATTCATGTTACACATATTCTTGATCTTGCTAGCATATTTATATCATATGAACATAGTTGTCTCTTGCATTATGATTGAGTAAAATATCCAGTAAAGGTAATATAAGGTAAAATGATTTGGATGGACTATAATCTATGTGAAGAAGTTTGGGAGCATGTTTTGCATGAGTTGTAGTGATTGGAAGGTTCTTGTGTTGTGATTTGGAGTATCCTTTGATTTTCCTTTGAATTCAGTAATTCTTACACTCTACATGTTTGATCAAATGCCTTTTACTATTTTTCCTTAATATTTATATGCTTTCTCAGATGTCTTTGGATTTCTTATATGAGTTTATTGTTCTCTTTAGTGAATTTCTTCAAAATACATATTGGCTTATAGCAAATTGTGAAATACTATCAATTCCCTTGTTAGGATCTTAGAATTCATGTGTGATACATTAGCCTTATGCCTTTTGGAGATTGTCTCATTACATGAGCATGTAGTCCTTGACATGGTTTACTTTGGTGTTTTCAAATAATACTTTACTATGACTTCTTCATAAGTTTTAGGAAAATTTTGGGTTATTTGGTTATGTCATTAATAGTAAATCAGCATGAATCAATTTCATTTTTATGAATATCATATATGTTTTTGGATTGATATTAGTAGTTATACTTCCAGATTTGTATTTGACCCTTATACGTGATTTATCTTCAATTTTTGAATTATTTATAAGTTAGCACATATGGATATCCTTCACATGGTATACTTATGTAGTAGTTACTTTACATGAGCATGGATTTTAGTACCAAATTTGTAAACATGGATTTGGTATAGTATGTCCTTAAGTGGGTTGATACATATGCTATGACCGTCATTAAGCGAATGGACTATATATTTATCCAGTGATGACCATCATTAAGCGAATGGGTTATATATTTATCCAGTGATGACCGTCATTAAGCGAATGGGCTATATATTTGTCCAGTGATGACCGTCATTAAGCAAAGCGACACTAGTTGTCCAGTGATGACCACCGTTAGGCAAATGGACTATATGTTTTTCTAGTGATGACATTTTTTAGGTAAAAGGACACTAGTTGTCCAATGATAACCGTCATTAGGCGAAAGGGTTATATACTTTCTCAATGATGACCGTCATTAAGCGAAGGAACATTAGTTGTCTAGTGATGACTGTCATTAGGCAAGGGGCTACATATTTGCCCAGTGATGACCGTCATTAGGCGAAGGGACAATAATTGTCCAATGATGACCGCTTTTAGGCAAAGGGACACTAATTGTCCAGTGATGACCGTCATTAGGTGAAGGGGTTATATACTTATCCAATGAATCTCAGAGACTCAATCACCGTATCACATTAATAGGTGAAGATGGTCCTAGTGGCCCAACTCTTGTTTTGATTTATCGAAACCCCTTTTAGGTTATTTAGTTTGGACTCAAATTTGGATTTATCGCGATCTTGGGTTGGTTCATCGGTATTTAGCGATAGTTTGTTATTTAGATTATCGTGGTCTTGGCATATAGCATGTAGTATATTTTCTTACTCTACATGCATTTATTTATCTTCGTAGAACATTGTAGTTGGTTCATGGCATATGGCATGTAGCTTTAGTACATGCATGCATTGGGACTATCTTGGTTTGGGTTATCACTTGTATTTTGAAGCATGAGAATATTTGATTCTAGTAGAAATACATACATATTATTGTTGATGCATGCATTTGTGTACTATGTTTCCTTCATCCACTTTGGATCACCCTGTCTACTACATATTATCATGCATATTTTCTTACATATATAATAGAAGAATGTCATGTATAAGTAGAATCATGCATGGAGATTAGAAAAATATCATATATAAATAGAATCATGTGTTTTGCCATGTATAGTTCTCATGTGATGAACCATGATGATGAGGGCATAGATCTTATGATGACTAGAAGATGATGTATGTACACTAGCACATGTCTACATGCTAGAAATTGCGATGTATTTTATACAGAAATGTATTTAGTATTTTTTATATTGAAATATTCATGTTTTACTCATTCAGTTTCCTTAATAGGTTTTGTATACTTACTTACGAGTCGTGTATCTCACCCATCCATACCATTTTTCAGGCGAAGTTTAGTGTAGGTACACTATTTGGAGTACCTAGAGGTTAAAAGGAAGGTGTGCAACAAATGCTTTCTTTCTTACTAATTTCAATTCTTCTTTAGACTCTACATTAGTATTAGACTTTCATTTTGGGTTATATTAAGCTCGACATTATACACTTGAGATTTATAGTTTCATGTCTCTTTTATAAGGTAATGATGGAAGAAAAATTTTACTGATGATATATGTTTATAGTTTATTTTCATTGCACTTTAAGATAATGGTTAGATGTGATATTAGTGATAGATTATTCTTATTCCATTGCGCATGTTATGTTAAATCTATGGTTAAGGTGAAGGGTTAAATTTATAA
Source organism: Platanus orientalis (assembly GCA_025762735.1). Classification (NCBI taxonomy): domain Eukaryota; kingdom Viridiplantae; phylum Streptophyta; class Magnoliopsida; order Proteales; family Platanaceae; genus Platanus; species Platanus orientalis. The sequence goes on from JAOXJP010022434.1 coordinate 2,885, forward strand.
AGAGTTTCATATGGATCCAGTTTAGTAGTGGCCCAAGTTCACACCTAAATAAGGCTTTAAAATTTGTGATCGTTACATCTTTGATGTGAGGAAGGCTCGACTTCCAAGAACCCTATAGTGTAGTCATTAGTTGACACCATTCACGAACTCAAAGATAACATATTGTAAGGACTCAATCCATCCATGAGAAACTAGATAGTCCTAGCAATAGGCCTTCACCTTAAATGGGAGGATATGTACCACCCCCTATGTGAGCTCAATTTGTTAATACGTCATGCCAAAATACATAAGGGCCAACGAGATATGAACATAATGGCTCAAATAGTTATAATGGTAATTGAAATAATGGTTGCAACAGCCAAAATTTTACAAATCCCTTGGTCAATGAGCAAAGACATTAGGAAAAACTTACAATAAACCGAGAGAGCCGAAATACCAACTACCGCTCCTCTGGCCTTTCAACCTCCTCCATCGAATCGAATTCCGACAGACTGTACTGAGTTCATGAATATGATTTAGGAGGCTATTAATGCAAGTAATCCAAGAAGGATAAATCAACCTGTATACAGGAAGTCATATTCATATTAGAATGATTGACCTTTTGATTTCCTAAGGGATTATAAGATACCAAATTTTATACTTTTCTCCAAAGAGCTTGAACAATCGACCATAGAACATATCGGTTGTTTCATTATGCAATGTGGGAAAGCTTCAAGCAACGACTACTTGAAGTTGAGGCTATTTAGGAATTCATTGACTGGACTTGCTTTCACATAGTATATCAACCTCTTGTTAAACTCTATAGATACATGGTAGGACATGGAGGAGAAGTTTTTACTCAATTCTTTAAGACTCTACCTAAAGTTTTTATGGCTAACTTGTCTCAGTTTCGTTAATTATGGGAGAAATGGCCAAAAAGTATATAGTGCGGTTTAAAAGGGAACAAACCGTTGTTCGGTCATAAAACTAGAGTCTAAGTTCGTTAAATTAGCTTAGGATGGTATGGATACTGAGTTAAGGATGAAATTCAAAGGAATGGATTTAGAGGACATGTTCAAACTATCAGTGAGAGCCACTAGTTCTAAATAGTTACTGAAGGAAGATTTATAGAGAAGAAATTTGTCGTTAAAAATATACTACCAAGATCCCAACTAGGAAGGTAACATTTAGCTCTACCAAAATATTCTCATTTGACATCACCAAGGATGGAGAGATTTTTTACCACCTCATGGCTGCTAAATTCATTTAGTTCATTGAGGGACATAAATTCCTAACAACCGAAGAATTGAAACATGGGGAATTATACAAGTGGCATGGCTCAACGATGCATTCGACCTCCAACTGCGTGGTCTTCAAGAATGTTATCCAGGAGAATATTGACAAGGGTCTCCTGAAATTCCCAGAAAAGGGGAAAGAAAATATGGGAATTGATGAAAACTCATTCCTGACCATTCCCACCAATATGGTCATGGTCTAATTTGGAAAATAGAGAGCCACTAAGGGTAAGCCAAGAGTTAAAAACTTCGGTTATTATACCAAGATCTACGCTAAGATCACTTCACACTTCAAAGAATAAAAAGATGAGAAAGAAAGACAAAATATGAAAGAAAAAAAATATATCATAAGAATTAATGAAGGAAAAAGTAAGCACTAAAACATAAAGTGAAATAAGGTATAAGCTTGACACATAATAAGCAAGTGGAAATATAAAAGATCATATCATTGAGAGTTAATCAATGACAAGATCCCACCATTGAAGGGTAAACGATGGCACAAGATCCGGCCATTAAGGGTTCAACGATGGCATAAGATTCCGTCATTGGGAGTTAAACAATGGCATAAGATCCCATCATTGGGAGTTAAACGATGGAATAAATATAAAAGATATCAAAGCAAGTAATCAAAGTAAAGTAAATGAAAGGAAAAGCAAGAGAAATGAAAGAAGAGTACATAAAATAATGAGAAAATGCAATGAAAGAAAAATACATGAAAATGTAAGAAAGAATCTGTGTAAATGAAAATGAAAGAGAAAAGTAAAGAGACTAATTCAACAAGTAAATGGGAACCACATTGATTAATAGGGTAAAAGAAAAGAAAGAAAGAATGACCATACACAAGAAACATTAAATAAAATACAAGGACGAAAGAAAAGCCAAGATAATGAAAAGAAAAACGAACACAAAGAAAGCTCACATGAAAGCACTATATTTAATTTGATATGACTCTTCATATGTTCTTACTCACTTGTGACTTTTATTCATATGTTTACTATTATGACTATGCAATACTCTACTTTTCTCTATTTCACGTATTTTTGTATAATTACATATTAAGTCTATCAAACTCACCCAAAATTAACACCCCACATATTGATTCATGATGGAGAGGAGATGATTGGGTCCCTATGATTTGAAGGCACCATTGCTAGAAGTAGATGGCATTCGAAAGAAAGATAGGCAATCTTACTTTTGTTATTCAAACTTTTACCATTGTAAATATTAATACTTCACACTAGTGTTATTTGAAGCACTCTATTTGAGACAATGTATCTTTGAAATTTACTTTTATAGTTGGATTGAGAATGATGGTTTTACATTTCAATAGAATATTTTGTATGATATCATGATCATGGTAAGATTTTTTATACTTTAATTCAAATAGTCAATTGTAAAAACATTGATGAAAAGATAATTATTTTGTTGCATAAGTTTATAAGTTGGACAAATGTTTATTGTTATATTCCATTGCATACAATTATAAAAATGAAAATGAGTATGGATGTTAAAGTTTTTGCTATATCCTTATGAATGTTGTATATAAATGGATTGAATAAGATGAAGTGGTCAAAATTAAGAAATGGAAAGTATAAAAGGTAAAGTAAAGAAATGGCTACAAGAAAGAGAGATAAGAGTAACTGAAAGAAAGAAAGAAAGTTTGGGAGTAGATCAAGAAACGTCTTGAGGTTTGAAGACCATGTATCGGGATATGGAATGGTCTATATCCTAAACTTATGATTATCACGATCCAGATTGGTTGGTTATATCCCCAACACGACTCGGGTAGAGGAAAACTCAAGTCATGACAACTAAAGCTGAGTGGCTAAGAAACCTCTTAGCCGATATTCCACTATGAAATAAGCTAATTCAATTGTCAATACATTGTGATAACCAACTAGCTATAGCTATAACTAAAATAACATGTATAATAGGAAAAAAAATTGACTTACACACGTAAGACATAATATAGTAAGAAGAATGTTAAATAATGGTATTATATCATTGAATTTTGTAAAGTCAAAAAGAAATTTAGTTAATCCTCTAACACAACCACTTAATAGAAAATTAGTGAAAGATATATCGAGGGGGATGAAACTGATAACCCAATCATGAGTTAAATGCAATGGTAACCTAATCTATATATTTAGAGATCCCATAAAGTATGTTCAAATAGGTAATGACAAGTCATATGATTACTCAAAAGTATTGTAAAAAAAAGCTTAAGCTCTGAGTCCCTCCCTATGGTGTAGACAGTGCATGAACTACAACGGAGATGAGGTTGAGTTATTATATTTTTAATGAATTCATAACCCTTAAGGGTGGTGCAGTTAGTTGCAATTTACATCCAAATGAATTCACCTATGTGAATATAGAAGTGAGGTCATTTCCCATGTGAACTTGAGCAAGTTCACTAGAGTGTTCATGAAAACCAACAATGACATAAGGCCGAAATGTGTCAAATAGGTATAGAATGACAATGTTTGAGAAAACTAGATGTGGATACCAGACTTTGTAGGTTTAAACAAATAGAAAATGGTTTAAAAGAATTACACTACTAAAATCCAGTAAAACCTAACCTGTATATCCGAAGTACCGATTCAAAGTCCAAAAGACACCGATATCATTGCATACAGTTTTTGTTGGTTCCACTTCAAATTGAATTTTTTTTTTTTTTAATATTTTGAATTTGTGGAGGGAATGTTGTATCCATTGGATTAAGATCTTAGAGATTCAAAATATTAAATCTTTAGCATTACCCCATGTATTTAGTTATTTGCAAGTTTGACACAAGTTTTTCATTTTACTTTAGTCATAAAGTTTTCAATATTTTCAATTTATCATTATGAATATTTGGAGGGAATTGGAAGTTTTACTTTAATATGAACCAAACCACTTTGCTCTCTTTATATGTAGAATGTTTAGTCCCACATTAGATGTAAAGAAGAAATTCTTTCACTATATAAGTAAATGTAAGAATTTATGGGAATGGACCCATGAGTGAAAGTGTGTGTGTTGGGTTCTTTATTTACATCACATGCGCTAACCAACCAAAACAAACCGAGATGAGACATGAGGTGGTTTGGTGTGGTGTGCATGTCCACATGGAAATCACATCATCTTTTGATTTTCTTTTTATTTGTTTATTTTTATATTTAGACTTTTCTTATTATTAGAGTTCGTATTATAATATTTTTTTTCCAACGGATAAGGATAATAAACCAGTCAGAAGAGGCACATTGAGAGGAACTACCTGTTGAAAGAAAAACATTGGTGACAAATATATGCTGTAGATGCCCATTGGAGATACTTGTTAGAGGATACCCGTTGAGGATAGAAAACATCTATTCATGGTATATAAAAGAGGAGTCGTCTTTCTTGTCGAACATAGAAAGAAGGCTTCAGAAATACTAATGATTGAGACCTCTCTAATTCTCGATAAAACCTTTTTCTCTTTTCTTTGAGTCTTGCTTCTTTTGGATTGGAACCACATATATCGCCATTTGTGTTGATCTTCTCATACTATGTGGGTGCGAGAAGATACCATCAAGGACAGTGATGATCTTCTCATACTTATATCATTCAGCTAAGAACCTGGTAGTAAGGATTTTATGTCCTAGTGACTATTACAGGATATTATTTAGTGGAGACATTGATATAAGAGTATTTTTCAAGAAAGTATATAGTAGCTATTTCTTATCATTTGGGGGTTCAGTTTCAATACGTTAATGGGTATAACTATAATTTATTGACGCCTAAGGTTTTCTATTACAAGAGCTTAAATGATAATGTAGAATTATTGAAATTCCATTGATGGCAATTAGAACTCCCTATGGTTTTATATATAGGAAACCTCTCTGTGTCTAGAGAACAAAAGGAGAGAGGAGTTTGCTAATAGAAATGTCAACTTCTCGGATTGATTCTTTTAAGAATTATTTTCCTGTAACTATAGTAGATCCTAGTCTTCTATTTTGGATTTAATAATTATTATGTTTTGATTTTATAATTAGAAAAAAAAATTGCTAAAAAATAGTTCTTTTAAATTATAATGTTTGGTGAGACTTAAATTTTGGATCTATTAATTATTTGATAAATGATATATCCAATGGTTTTTAAACATAAATTCAATATAAATAGTCAATTTATATGATTCTAACAATGATTTCATATGTCTAATTGGATTGTATATGAATCCACAAGTGTGTCATAATAAGACATGACCGTCTTCGATGACTATTATGGGATATTGTATAGTAGAGGGATTAACATGGAAGATTGTTCTTCAAGGACCAACCAAATTATTATTTCTCAAGTTTTGGGATTCAATTATAACATATTAATGGACATTATTGTAATTCGTAGAAGTATTAAAAACTTAATGGGGTTTTAATGGAACTATAAAGGTTCCATAATCGATTTCTCAATCAGACTGGACTTACAATAAGTTTCTCTTTTTTTTCTTTTTCTTTTTATATATATATATATTATAGATTAGGATAAAACAGGACTAACTGCGATAGGAAGGACCCTCAAATAGATCTCACACCCTTCAACTCTCTTCTTTTATGGGATCTCCCTGCGTATAAGGAATGGCCAGAGTAGAGAAGCCATTAATCTCTGCTCTAGCCCATGCAATAAGTGAGAAAAAGAGAAAGAAGAGGTGTGAATATTGGAAATCTCAACTATTAGGGAGATTCAAAAGAGCATTTTTGAAAACCTTCAATACCATATATGTCAATTCTTTTATTGTACATTTAGCCAATACAAAAAAAGAAAAGTATTTCTAGACATGCCGTCTAAATCATTGCTAAACGGTCTCTTTTCCTCTTGTAGCCATGTGGAGGAACAATGTGCCAATCCAATCCATTCAATTAAAAGGTTCCACTGTCCAGGTCAACCATATATGAAGCAATGTGGCATACCAATGAACCCTTTTGAGCCACAACTAATTCTGTGCCATTTTAAGATTCATAGCCAATATAAATCCTTTGCTAAGGCACCACCTGGCAAACCCAGCCCCTTATATTATATAAATATATAAGAACTGATCATATGAGTCAACTTAACCAAACTAAATACCAAAGTTTGCTGCACCAAAAATAAAAATAAATAAATAATGTCAACTTGTCATATTAGATAGATGGAGTAATAATTATCCAAAAAAAAAAAATAACAGATAAGAGGGAGTAATACTTAATATGGACAACCCTCAGCCGCACTGCATTCTAAATCAAGGCAACCCTACTTGTGTACTTTGGCTAGTCAAGGTATGATCAAGGAAGGAGTCTCCATAAAACTTCTCTCAGAAAAATTTTGTGGACACCTCCCCTCCAAGAATTACTAGTTGAATAGTGCATTGCTAATAATCCACTATTCAACTAGGTTAGAGAAGCTGGACAATGGATAGGCAGCGCACATGGTGTGTAATTTACCAACAACTGGGTTGCAGCCCAAAGAGGACTCGAACATAGAACGCAGCGTGGATGCAAACTCACCTAAGCGCAGCTGTGATTGGCGTAGCATGTGCTTTTTGCAAATAAGAGTACATACAAACTCGGCAATAAACTTGCTCATCAATCTGGAATCTGGAATGTCCAAATCTTGGGCCACTGTTAGGTATGATAAAAAGCCCCAAAGTGCAATTTGAGCCCAATTGATGATACTTGTGGGCAAGCAGATGTTAGCGAGCGACTTAGCCTTAGTAGCTAGTAGGTTACTTGGAAGCCAAGGGGTTCCAAACCAAAGTCTATGATTTCAAGCTTTAATGAATTTACTAACAAAGCTCTAGTTGGCGTCTTCTAAAAATAAAATACTTTGGTGTTGCTACCAAGTAACGGCCAGCTTTAACGGTGGCGCCACACTAAATGCACTTCCCTTGGATAATTACAGTGTACATTGGTTCTAAACCAAAATCTTAGCCCTCACAATCACAAACACAGAGAATAAATAAACAATTATCCACGAAACCTTGTCTTGATCATCTGCAGGGACAGATGAATACTCGATTTCCCAAACCTTTACATGCGTTTCTGCAATCTTGTGCAGAAATAGAAGTAGCTTTTCCTTCAATTTTTAGGAATATGACCAAGCACATAAACCTGGTCCACCATACACCACAATTTATTAATGGGAGGGAAATAGCCTACTTTGGCTACTTTATTTGATCCCCCAATTCATGGGGTTTCCAGTGATTAGAAAACCATACACCGATTTATTCAAAATCTATTCCTTATAATCCATCCAATAATACATAAGAATTCAAATAAATTTATTCCTAATAATCCATCCAATACTCCAAACAATTCAAATAATTGATACCACCGATTTTGATCAATGATTGATGAGATGGCCCAATCTTAGTTAGGGGTACATATAAGTTACACAGAAAGGGTAAAGTGTAGCAAGCATCATCAACTCTCTCACTCGACTAAGATAATTTTAGGCAAACTATCCAAAATGCCACTTGGATGTTAGGAAGCTGTGATTCCCATTTCTACGAACCTGGAATCCTGTGCACACATATATTCCAGCATTTACAAGGGGAACCTAATTGTAGCACTTGAGAAAGAAGTATACGACAAGGTACAATTTTGATACATTACCCCCAAAGGAATATTACTGCTTCAGATGGTGTTCAAACAATGATGCCATCTCAATCTGCACCAAAACAAATAAACTGTAAAAGGATCTATCCATCCATCCAAACAAAAATTAATCAACAAAGAAAAATCTTTGAGAATAGCTACTTTTTTCTTGCTCTTTCTACTTTTTCCCCTCAAGAAACACAGAGCATGGAGAAAAAGAACTTCCCTATTGAGAAGATTAAAGAATGGTTTCGTATTCCTGGTGAGCATGCAGGAAGATTGGACCTACAATTAGTTCCACCTACCCAAGCTAAAAGCCTGGCTCAATCTGATGACAGTAACCAGATGTTTTGGACAGGCACAACCGAAGTAACAAATAGTGCATAAAAGAGTAGAAAAGATCTACAGATCTGGTCCCTACAGTCAACAGACCAAGTCAGCTTTGGCCAGATATAACTAATTCCGGTTCAGGTTCCGGTTCACGGGTTGCAATTAACAGTTTTTTAAAGCACTTCATTAAGGGTCGGTTTCTAAAATTCTTATTTTTGGTCAGACCTGGTTGATTTATGATTATGATATTATGGATCGGAATTATTAGATAAGTAAACTGATTCAAGTGATAAAATTTGTTCACTTAGGTAACTTCAGTTTGCAATGTCATACTAATACATATTAAATTTAAAAGATAAGTCTAAAAGACAATCTTTTAGATTCCTAATACGGCCCCACCTAAGGGGGGGAGAGAGAGAGAGAGAGAGAGAGCATCATATGGAGTTTATTCAATTGGCAAATTCATTAAATGGATTTACATATTTACTCTGTGAATTATGTCCCTATGAAGCAACTATTTTGTAATTTAGGTAGACCGTATTGCAAACTGATTAGTAGCAAACTGCTTCACAATTTGCCTATAGACCTAGCAATTTAAGTATTATGGTTTTGGCATCAAGTCCTAAGTGAAATATCAAGAAAGTGCTCTGCCCTTTGGGTCTACATGAAGGGACCCTAATATGTCCTCTAAACACCTTAAGAGAATCACCTTTCACTGTATGAAGACTAAAGAAATATCCTGGTTTAACACATGCTCTCCTGACGAGGCTGAGATACACAGCTGGCAAGTCATGTATCCCATCCATAAACTTTATTTTTTACGGCAAATGACATGCCGGAACCATTGTAGTGTTAAGACCAAATCCTTAGCTCAGCGTAAGAAGCAAACTCAATCAGGACTGCAAGATCACCAGCCTTCTGCAGTGAACAAGTTGCACATGTAGGAGAACCACCGATTAATCACACCTAGGTGATCAAGGTAAAAAATTAACTTGATTGGATGGTTCCTACCATCCAATATATCACGATATCTTACACTTGGTTGCCAGAAAATTATGCAGATCTGAAGGTTAGATTCAACCAATCAGGGTAGCTTTTGGCTAAGAAGATCTATGTTGGTAAAAAATGGTGAATCCAAATCTAACCATATGAGTGCCATGTTTAAGGCCATATGTAGTGGAAGATGATGCTTTCCAGCTTCTCGTTTTCACAAGAGTCCTCTTATAAAATACTTCCCTTCCACATCTTAAATTAAATTTATTTTTGGTTGGCCTTGAGTAAAAGTTGTTAACAATCACAAAAATAGACAAATCCAAAGCCAAGAGCAGCGTGCGACAACTCACCTCAAGAACTTCCCCCTTTATTTCACACACACACACATCTAGTAGATGCCCAGTCAAAATATCCCTTACTAACATAAAGAAATATGAGCTCTATGCTGGTGTAAACTACTTAATTAAAAACCCGCTCTTCTCTGCCCCACCTGTTCTACACTAGTTACAGTTTCATCGTGTATACCTTTAAGTCTGAGACACCTATCTTTTCTAAAACCTACCACTTGATCTCTTCAGGCAGCCTATCATATGCTTTCTTTATGTCATAAATAGACACCACAATGCTTTCCTCCATTCATCCACACACACACACAATGTACGATTCTCAGCAAGCAACTACTTATAACAATTCACAAGACATGTTATAATAATAAAACCAACTTACAGCGGTCAGAGCAGCCTCGGCACCTTTGTTTCCAGATTTACCACCAGCCCGATTTAAAGCCTATAATAAACCAAACATATATCCATAATGACTCAGTTTAAACAAGGAATAAAACACACCTCATTGCATGATGTAAAGGGAAAAAAAAAGTTTTTCATTGGCAAAATTATCTCAATTATAGTAAAGAAGGGTGCAACTGATGTTCAAGAAAATGAACTGGAGTTAGAAATCAATCAAAGAAAAAATAAAACTTTTACTTTAGGGAGGTGCTGTTTCCACATCCCTTTTTGTCTTCCTCACCCTAAAATCAACTCAGCAATCTAGATTGTTCAATCAGACAGTTTTAAAGTGCCCAATTCATTTGATATTTGGACAATGCCAGGAGATTATCTACAAAGAACATTAGAGACAGATGAACTGGTGGTGTAATGCCATGGACTTATTAAGGTCCATTATACAATCAATGATCATAATTTACATTCTGATACTCAATAACCTCAAATATTTAATAAAAAAATTGTAGGAAACAACATCGTTTCACAAGGGAATATTCTCTAATTTCTAGTAATTTATACAACTTCCTACAAATAAAATGGGGATATATTTGTGATTATATACGGGCATACATGTATTGAGGGTGTATTTGTAATGTACTCAGGCTATACTGTACCATATGGTATAGACCTACTAATTCTCATATGTAAATAAAGTGTGGAGACTCTCTCCATACAATTTCTGCTCCATATGAGTACCTATACTTTTCTTCTTCCTCCCCTCTTCCTTCTCTTTCTTCTACTTTTATTCTTTGATTGCAGGTTTCAACTTGGTATCAAAACAAGAGAATTTTTCGGTTACTTCACTACTAACGTCAGCAGGCCTAGGGCTGACATCAGCAACCATACGTATACCCCAGGCTCAAAGAGTTTTTGTGAGTTTTTGATGGATCTCTAATTTACATAAACTGTAGAGATCTCATTTGTGTTTTTTGGAGAAATGGGTGATTTTTAAGTGATTTTTTGTGTGAAAATTTCATAAAATATCAGTTTTAGGGGGTTTCTGTTTGTTGATGCAGGATAAGGGCCTTTGGGTGTGATTTTTTGGATTGATCTTGTCTCTTATTATCAGACAATCCCATAACAACAAACCCCAATCGATTTGGAGCAGTTTTGAGGTTTTTCTAAGGTTTTTCGTTAAGCAAGGTTATCGTCCCCCTATTGTGTTCGATTTTCTGGTTCTAGAACAGTGATTTCGACTAAGATTTTTCTCTAACAGGGTGTTGCGGAGTCTCTCATTCATTCTTATAATATTCTGTGATCAGTTTGGTGGCTGGTTAGTGTCTATGTATTGTTTCTGTGACTGTCAGCACGATGGAGTATGGTGTTGTGTGCCTTGTTATGTGATTAGGTGTGTGGTAGTGTAGGCAGTAATCCCTTGTCAAAATCATTGTGTATTGTGAAGTGTGGTACTTTGTGAAGTTTTTTGCTGATTGTTGGGACTGCAGTCTTTGATCTGTGAAGGTCGTTTTATATAGCATCTACAGTCATGGTGTTTGCCCTTTTTCCTAGAGGTTATGTCTGAAGAAGAGAGCCAGACCTCTAATGGTTTTGGAGTTAAAGATGGAGGTGTTACTAATGTCACTTCTGACTTGTCCCAACTTCAGATTACTACAGTAAAATTTGATGGCAGTAATTATTTGTCATGGTCCAAATCCACCCTTATATATATTAATGGGGAGGATAAGGAAGACTATTTGACAGGTGAGATTGAAATTCCTTCACCTGGATACCCCAAGCACTGTAAATGGGAGATTGAGAATGCCTTAATCATGGGCTGGTTGCTGAATTCTATGAAGCATGAGATTACTAGGAATTACTTAATTCTTGCTACAGCCCACCAGACTTAGAGTGCCTTGTAACAGGCATTTTCTGAAATTGGTCACACTATGAATGTTTATGACCTAAGGCAGCAGATAGTTAAATTCAAGCAAGGGGATCTTCCTTTGTCCATTTATTAATCCTACCTTCAAAGGATGTGGGAATTGGAGCACTATACCATCTACCTTTCATTGTGTGTTAAAGATTATATAACTTTTAAGAAACATGAGGAGGAGATTAGACATTCGAGTTTCTAGCAGGCTTAAATTTTGAGTATGAACAAGTTTGGGTCAATCTTCTTGGAAATGACCATTTACCACCTCTAAATGAAGTATACTCTCATATTCATCGTGAAGAAAGAAGATGGGGTGTAATGAATGCGACTCCTGTGATTGAAAAATCAACACTTATCTCTTCATCTCAACGAGGAGGCTATGGTGGTAGTGGTTCCCATGGCCGTGGAGGTCGGTTTGATAATACTTCAGTTGACCGAAATAAGCTCATTTGTGAGCATTGTGGTCGCACTTGCCATACCAAGGAGAATTGTTGGGATCTCCATGGTCGTCTCCCTCATGAGCAAGTTCACTCCTTTCCACATGATGGTTTTAGAGGTGATAGAGGTGGTGGTCATTTTGGAGGTCGTCCAAGTGCACACACAATTGCTTTTATATCATCAGATACAGTACCTACAATTTCTTCTAATTCCAGTGATAGTGGTGGTTTTTCTCAAACTGAGGTTTAGGTCTTCTATCAATTTGTTGCCCAACTTGATACACCTTCCGCAGCTCCTACCTCTACTTTTGCACACACAGGTACATTTGGATCAGCCTTTTTTACATATGTTTCCTCTCCTCATGCCTCCTAGATTATTGAGTCAAAAACATCACATTATATGACCAGTACGTCAACTCCTATTCCTATCAAATTAGTTCTGATAGGGATAAAGTACGTATTGCTTATGGTTCATACCCTTCTATGGCTGGTCATGGTGATATTCATGTCATTTACGAGCTATCCTTATCCTCTATTTTGCATGTTCCTAATTTGAACTTGAATCTTTTGTCCATTGATCATCTTACCAAACATCCAAATTGTTTTTTTTTTTTTTTTTTAATGAATACATTTAAATTGTTGTATTATTTGTTTTCCTTTGTATTGGACTTGGAGACGAGGAAGAAGATTAGCTTGGGGCAAGAGAAGGATAGACTCTACTTGTTGGAATCAAGTAAACCAATTGCATCCCCAATAATAAAGGAAAACACTTCATCATCCCTCGATGAGTTATTGCAATAGCATCGCAAATTGGGTCATCCTTATGTTTCTTTGTTGCGTTAGATGTTTACCCATTTAGTTTCTTCTCTTTCTAGTTTTCATTGTGAACATTGTCGTTTAGTTTATCCAATAAGCAAAAAAGAATTGATTCTCTTTTTCTATTATACATTATGATGTTTGAGGGCCTTCACCTACCGTCTCTTTATCTAGCTCTAAATACTTTGTTACATTTGTGGATGATTTTTCTCATGCCACATGGGTATAATTACTGAAAAAATAAAAGTTATTTTTAAATTTGCTTTTAAATCATTTCAGAACATGATTATGACTTAGTTTAATGAAAAATTTTGTATTTTGAGATCTAACAATGAGGAGAATATATCTCGGGGAATCTATCTTCTTTTCTTGATGAGTCTTGTATTGTCCACCAAACTGTGTCTTGGAACTCTTAAACAAAATAGAGTATATGAAATGAAGAATAGGGATCTACTTGACATAGCTCGTGCTATTATGTTTACTATGCATGTACAAAAAACTTTTTGGTCTAATGTGCTCTAAGCTTGATCCGAAAGCGCTTAAGTGTGTAATTTTGGGTTATGTTGTGAATCAGAAGAGCTATAAGTGTTATCATCCATTGTCCAAGAAGAGGCTTGTTTCTCATGATGTCACATTTTTTTAATCTATTCCTCTTTTCTCTTCATCAACATCTTCTCTTCAAGGGGAGAGCTTTGGTGAAGATTCATCTGGTGTTCCTCTTCTTGTGCATGTTTCTTCTTATTGTTTTGATTAAGTTAGTAGAAAGGGGGAGTCAGAATTATAAGTGTACACTAAAAGAAAAAATCAGCAAAGATTCAAAGTGATTCAAAATTCTCAGGGCCCCCATCCAAGAACCTTCTTTGGATCCAAGTCCAACACAAGGTAACATCTCTCCTCCTCAGTCCAATGAGCGCGATATTCCAATTACACTTAGAAAATGTGTTAGGTCTTGTACCCAACACCCTATATCTACCTTTATTTCTATCATGCATTGTCCCATTTATTTCATAGTTTCTCCTCTTCATTGGATTTTGGATTTGTACCTCGCAGTGTGCAAGAAGCAACCTAATTGGAGAGCTACAATGGAGGATAAGATGGGTGCCTTGGAGAAAAACCAAATATGGGAATTATTAGATCTTCCTAGTGGAAAGACCCTAGTTGGATGTGGATGGGTATTCGCAGTTAAACATAAAGTTGATGGTTCGGTTTAGAGATATAAGGCAAAATTGATTGCAAAAGGATACAAACTTTTGGCATAAACTATCAGGTGACCTTTTCTCCAGTAGCAAAGATGAATTCCATAAGGGTTTTTATATCCTTATCGGTCAATTATGGTGGCCACTCAATCAGTTTGATGTGAAAAACGTGTTCCTTCATGGAGATTGGGAAGAAGTCATATGACTCCACAACTTAGTTTTCAATTCCCTAACAATAAAGGGAAAGTGTGCAAGCTAAAGAAAGTGTCATATTGGTTGAAAAAATCACCTAGAGCTTGGTTTGAGAGATTTCGGGTAGCAATGATCAAGATTGGTTACAGACAGTGTCAAACAGATCATACCTTGTTTGTGAAGCTTTAAGGATCAAAATTGACAGAACTTATTGTGTATGTAGATGAGGTAGTAGTGACAAGGAATGATGATAATGAAATCACCAGACTACGAGATCGATTGGCTAAGGAGTTTAAGATCAAAGATTTGAAGTCACTAAAGTACTTTCTTGAGATTAAGGTCACTAAATAAAAAAAGGGATATTCCTATCTCAAAGGAAGTATGTCCTTAACTTGTTAAAAGAAGCTGGAATGAGTGGGTGTAAACCATGCTCAACTCCAATTAAGACAATTTCATTACTCAAAGAGGATGATAGTGAAAGATTAATTAATTCGTACCAATGTCTTGTTGGGCGTCTCATTTCATTATCCTTGACTAGACCAAACATTACATATGCAGTTGGTGTAATCAACTAATTTATGCATGCACCTACTCAAGCTCATATAGAGGCCGCTTATAGAGTGTTGAGATACTTGAAAAGTTGTCCTAGTCAAGGTCTTTCATATCATAAACATGGGAATCATAAAGTGGTGGCTTATACAAATGCTAATTGGGAAGGCTCTATATTTAATTGATGATCAACTTCAAGATATTGTACATTTGTTGGGGTAATCTAGTTACATGGGAAAACAAGAAACAATCAGTAGTTGTCAAATCAAGTGTTAAAGCTGAATTTCGGTCTATGGCACATGGTATATGTGAGTTGTTATGGTTGAGGATGTTGATTGTAGCCTTGTCGTCAAAGTAAAACCTATGAATATTTACTTTGACGACAAGGCTGCAATTAATATTGCTCATGATCTTGTGCAACATGATAGGATAAAGCATTTGGAAGTAGATCGACATTTTATCAAAGATCATTTAAAGGTCGGTCATATTTGTACACCATTTGTCCAGATTCACGATCAGTTGATTAATATCTTCACTCAGGGACTGATTAGAGCACAATTTTCTATGTTAGTTGACAATCTGGGAATGTTGAATATCTATTCTCCAGGTTGAGGGGGAGTGTCAGTATATATGGGCAGACATGTATTGAGGGTATATTTGTCATGTACTTAGGCTATACTACACCATGTAGTACAAACCTACTAATTCTCGTATATAAATAAATTCTAAAGTGTGGAGACACGCTCTATACGATTTATGCTCTATACAAATACCTATACTTTTCTTCTTCCTCCTCTTCTCTTCCTTCTCTTTATCCTGTTCTTTTTATACTTTTATACTTTGATTACAGGTTTCAACTAAACTATCAAATATCTTTTACACTTTCTTTTATTGAATAGCATATTGCATGCTATTTCATAAATATGAATACAATAGATAGTTAGATACAACTATAGAAAACTTTAAAAGAAATTTATAGAAGAAAAAAACAAGCAACATAAATGATTTATTTTGGAGATGTAATAAACAAATATTTTTTTCTTCGGAATAAGTTTCTTGTACAATGTTAGATTCAGATACATCTTTACTTATATATATAATTCAGCTCTAGATTCTAATTCTCCATAGATCTTATTATTTTATTTCTATTAGAATATCAGATTATATAATCTAGCCTAATAAAAATCTATATCCAATACTATATCTACTTTTTTTGGGTAAAACATACATTAACAACTGGAATTATTTATATAAGATATTATAAGTATACACACAAAAAAAAAGCAAGATATTTATATTATTCTCAAAATTTAGAACCTCTAAAATCTAATACAAAGCAGGTCCAATAAGGGTAATACAAAGAATGACTAGAAAGAGTGTAAATTATTGAACTGTTGACTGTATTCATATCTTGATACAAATATTGTCATATTAAAGGCATTTTCATCAATGTAATATTTTTTTGACAGATGGTATTTAAATCATTTCATATGCTAAAGATGGTAAGGAAGAAGGTGAGAAATATCTGTCATTGCAAATTTAACTAAAAGGAATTTTGTTCGATGGAGGTTTTAGTTACAACTTTTGATGAAGGAATTTCAAGATATATTTCTTATAAAAATAAAATAAAAAAGATCAGAGTTTCAACAAAGTAAACCAATTCAAATTAGGGTGTCAGCAAGGTGAACCAACTCAGCTAAGTTCGAAGAGAATCAGTGAGAACAAATAATGGGTGATATCCTAGAAGTACAAGAAAGTAATATTTATACTGTAAGCTTACCTGATCCATGTCATCGCATGTCAGAACACCAAATATACATGGAACACCTGCAATATCACCAGGGATAAAACTTTAATTTCCATTTACCAACAAAACTTATGTGTTTAGATAACCAAGCAAATTGAGGAACAGACATAAAGAATCAAATCACAATCAGATGAAAAATACACAACTTGGACCAAAAAAAATCCAGGAGAGGGCGCACACTTGCCCACAAAGTAAATTCTCTTAACATGATTGGATGAGCAGCCTTCGAAAGGTCTGGGTCCTACAAAAATTTGTTTGATAGGAATAACTTCTAACACAAACACCAAATTAATCATTTTCTTCTTTCACAACTTACAAGGAGTGAACAATTTGCCAATTTTTCTCAGAATGATTTAGGCAATTTAAAGTCTTCGTTGATTAGTGGAAACTCAATTTCTCCCTTTACAATTTGTAGTTTATTATTTACTTTAAAAAAAAGGTGGGAGAGAGAGAGAGAAGAAGAAGAAGAAGATTACAGAAAAGATGAACTCTGTATTGTTTATGTGACTGATACCACCATTCTGTCAAGTGATTAAATAAAACATTATGATTTGATGTTTGAGAAAACCACAAAAAGCTTTCATTATTCTTATGGGCATCTGTGGTTTCCCAGCCAACAACCACCTTGTATCCAAAAAACCACCCTTAATTTGGAATACAAAATATGGCCATAAGGTTCTATAAACTTCTCGCTTAGATAAAGGAAAAAGAGTAAGGACTTGGCAAACAACTCGTAAAATTATCTAAATACCAATTCTGCTTCACTTCGACAGATTGAACCTTTATAAGGACCACATTAACTGTCAACACCATCTTAACATTTCCTTTCCTTTTCCAAGAAGTGAATCCTACTATTGACCTTTTTTTTTTACCTTTTCAGATGTTAGGAGCTATTTTTGCCTTCATTGAGTAGTAGATCAAATTGATTCTATGATGAACAAGATTGTTCTGCACTTAATTTTGCAATTTTTGTATAAATTTTAAATAAGAATCATTACAAAAAATTTGGAATGAATCAAACGCTAGATTCACCTGAACTTAGTTCTTATATTTGCATTAATAGTGATTAAATACATATTTTAATCTAACAAACCTAACAGCAGATATTTATCTATCAAAAATAAAATATCTCTGAAAAAAACGCTAGTTGCAGAGTCATGATGGTATATGCAACTTTATTATAGGTTTAAAGATGTAGCGAAGTTGCTATTTTCCACACCCTATTTACCTTTTATTTGCACTGGACAAAACTGCCCTTCCACTTTGAAGTAAGACAAGACGTTTCTTGAAAAGTGGAATGGGACTTTTATCCAATGCAAATAAAAAGGTAGATAGGGTGTGGACATCACACCTCCTGCATAAAGTTGTAGGTCCATCTTACCTACTTACAGAAAGGAAGACAGGTAGCAGATTCTAAAGCATAGAGTGGCCTCCATATGTCAAGTGAATGAGTGTCACATGCTATACTTAGGCATCAACCATATAGATTGAGATCGAAATTGAGAGAGAGAGAGAGAGAGAGAGATGGATGTTAGGGTTATGGGGCCCGCAATCCAGCACATGTCAGGTGGGGGGACCCATGTGTGTTACCCCAATGAGCTATGAGGACTAACTGCTTACAGTGGACTGACCGCCACAAACTTAAAACATTAAAAGGTACCTCTTCCATCACCAATTGGTTTTGGTTGGAATGGCCATTTGGTGGGTATTAAGGAACTTCAATTGGTATCAGAGTGCCAGGCCAGGGGTTCAAGTCACCCTGCATGGTTGCGCCCCCCGGGGGGGGGGGGGGGGGAGCGGTTGTTAGGGTTACGAGGCCCACAATCCAGCGCGTGTGGGGGGACCCGATGCATGTTACCCCAGTGAGCTCTGAGGACTAACCGCTAAACATTAAAAGGTACCTCTCAATCACCAATTGGTTTTGGTCAAAGACTCGGAATGGCAGTTTGGTGGACGTTAAGGTACTTCAAGAGAGAGATATTTCATAATTACACGATATTGAAGAGAAAAAATTCAAGAGCTTTCAAATGAAGTTATCAAATATGGAAAAGCCCATGTAATTGAATAGGAAATCTCCCCATCAAAGAGTCCGTGAGTCACCTCAACCCTCTTGAAATTGTTAGAACACATGAGCCCCAACCAAAGAGTGAAGGGGTCTCTTCATTTTGGACTCCTTAACAGTGCCATTATGGTTAAAACCATCACCACATAATTAAATTGTGCCAGAATATCCTACTTGTACAAGTTGACCAAGTGAACCAACATCTGGACATCCTAAGCAACATGTAGGATTGGGGACAAAGCAAATGCCAACTCTGTATACTTCCTCTTAATAACTCATCTGTACCCATGAAAGAGCAATATCAAGCTCATTCCTAGAGCCTCATCTCAGTCCAGATCCATCAAATTCAGCCTGCAATCAATTGCACAAACTGGCATTGAACCACAATGCCAAAGATCACTACTCAGATTCACGCTCTGTAACTTCAACCTGCTTCCAATAGTGCAAATCCATGCCAAGCATAAATAATATTCCTGACCACTTTAGGAGTTGGTCATTCTAGGCATTTAATGAAGAGGTGTTCATTGTGGATAACATTCTAGGCATTTAATGAAGAGGTGTTCATTGTGGATAACAAGGCACATGTTTCCTTAATAAAGTGGATGAATCTTCATAGACCGTTCCCCCAACTAATGAACAACTGAAAAATACCTCAGTCACCCTCCATGGAAATTACATCAGAGCCAAGTGATTTAGCCATCTTGAGATTGTAGAGAAGCGCTTAGGTTCCAGCTCTTACAGATTCTCAAACATTAACTAAGCCATCCAAATAATTGCTCCTAAGCAGTCTCTGAATACTCAACCAATCCTACATGAGCCTGGGTTTCCTAGTGAATAGCCACCAAAGTTCATTTAATACTCCACATTTGCAATACCTTCGTTTCTAATAATCCAACAGGCACATCAAAGTTTGAGTCCTTTGGATTGTTAGTTTTATGGTGATGGAGAAAATAACAATGATGAGATTACATGATAACAAATTTCTTCTCGGTCGCGGAACACAGTTCAGTCACCAACTTCAGTTCAATCGCAAGTGACCTTGTCAGTTGTGGATCACCTAAATAGTCGCGAGCCACTGGTCAGTCACGATCAACTGTTTCAGTCATGATAGACAGGTTTAGTCACAATTCAATCTGCAAGTCATGGCTTTCTGGTTTTCTTCGTTTTCTTGTCTTCTTCAGTTCTAGGGTTGAGTTAGCAAATTCATCAGAGCATAGACGGTGTAGTTATAACGTTTCTTGAAAATAGTCGAAGCCTCCCAACAATGTGCAAGGGATTGCGGCCAAGCTAACTCCGGGATATAATCTAGCTTGGTCAAAACCCTTGTCTCTCTACGGATTTGCATTTTCTGATAGAGATGAATAGAACCTTGTTGTGTTCTTAAAGCCCAGAAGTCTAAGATTCAGTTTTGTAGATAATCCGGCAACATAACGATGTTGTGAAAGATTTTCTCAAACACAAATCACTCAAGAGATTAGGGTGGGTTCTCTCGAAGAGTATACCAAATCTCAAGAGGATGATATTCAGATGAATCAAGAGATCTATCTCGATTAGAGTGTGCAGATTCAAAGGATCCTTGGTGTCAAAAACTCAAGGATGTACTCTTCTCAAGGAAGAAAGCCGAGTTCAAGGACCATACAAGAACACACACACACACATAGATGAAGAAGATGATATTCACAGTATGAATGAATACTCCTTCATCAGAGATGAACTCTTGAAAACCCACTTCTCTTTCTTCATCATCTTCTTTGCGTTGAGAAAACCTTAACTTTTTTGTTCTTCCTTCGTCTTTCACATTCATCCCACACAATGCATACACACACGCACACCACTACATCCGGGTAAATACTTACACCAGGATTCGAACTCATGACCTAACTTGCTTTGATACCATGTTGATAGTGAATTAACCAACTCTTTAACCAACTCTCCTAAAACCTTAAGGTGTTAGGAGATACACGAATTAATATACCTTAACAAGGGAGCCTTCAAGGAAAGCTTGCTTACATTAGGCGTTTTATCGCCAATATGTCTGGAAGATGCCAGCCTTTTTTCAAGCTTATGAAAAAATATGTGCCCTTTATATGGGATTAGGCTTGCCAAAATGCCTTTAATAGCATCAAAGAATACTTACTGAATCATCTAGTCCTTGTGAATCCTATCAAAGGAAAACCACTCATCTCATATATCGCGGCCTTAGATTCTTTCTTAGGGCACAATCATGAAGGGAAAGTGGTGGCCTTGTACTATCTAAGCAGGACATTGGTAGGGCCCAAGAACAACTACTCGCCCATAGAGAAGACTTGTCCCGCACTCATCTTCGTCATTCAAAAGTTGTGGCATTACCTCCCCACTTGAATAGTGCATCTCATATCAAGGGCAGATCCGCTCAAATATATCATGAGTTGCCCAACAATTCAAGGTTCGTCAAATGGATTGTTCTTCTCTTTGAATTTGACATACACTACGTGCCACAAAGGGCCATAAAAGAACAGGCACTGGCTGATTTCTTGGCAACACATCTTGTACATGCAGGTTCTCTTTATCAAGTGCTTCCAAACGAGCATGTGATGGAGATCACACTTCAAAGCCTTTGGGAGATGTACTTCAATGGCGCAAGTAGAAGTTCGGATAGAACAAGGGTAGAAGACATCAAAAAGAAGGAATCTGGCATCGGGATAGTAATCATCTCACCAACCAAGCAAGTCATATTGCATTCACTACAATTCTCGGAAGGATGCTCAAACAATGAGGTAGAATGTGAGGCCTTGATTGCAGGGTTAGGAATCGCCTTGGAAATCTCGATAAATGATATAGTCATACACAGACATTCTGAGCTTATCATCAAACAGTTCACCGGCAAATATGATGTAAGGAAACCCAACCTCATTCCATTCTTCAATCGTGCCAAGGAATTAATGCAGCTTTTCCGAGGGCTCACCCTAAAGCATGTCAAAAGGAAAATTAATGCACAGGCTGATGCGTCGGCGAGCTTGGCAACCACCTTACGCCATCCTAAAGATGACTATATTGTCGTTCAACATAGGAGAATGCAAGGTCTTACCGACACTCAAGAAGAAGAATGTACACAAGTTTGCATAGCAAAATCAAGGTCAAGAAGGCCAAGTTACTCAAGTTTTGGCAGATGGAGAGGAAGATTAAAGGATTCCTTTCATCAAGTTTTTCCTAAACCCGAAGGAACCCAAAGATCCGGTCAAAAGGGCTGAAATAAGGTAGAGAACCCAAATTTGCCTTAAGGGGTGACCAATTATATAGAATCTCTATAGACGGGATGTTGTGATGTTTGGCTATTGACCAAATCCAACAAGCATTATGGCTGAAGTCCATGAAGGTGTATGCGGAGCACACCAAACAGGCCCAAAGTTGCATATGCAGTTAAAAAGGCTAGGATATTACTAGCCTACCACGATTGCCGATTGCATATAATTCACCAAAAGATGTCACGTATGCCAACTACATGGCGCTTTCAAGCAACAACCAGCAGAACCCCTACATGCAACAACATGTTCTTGGCCGTTTGCAGCCTGGGGAATGGACATCATAGGTCCAATAAACCTGCCATCATCTGAAGGTCATATATACATATTAGTTGCCACTGATTAGTTCCCAAAATGAGCTGAAGCCATACACATGAAGGAAATCAAGCACACGAATATAACCAAGTTCATCTGGGTCCATATCATATACTGGTTCAGAATCCCTGGTAGAATCATCACTGATAATGGGAAACCTTTCTCGAGTGTTAAGTCTACAAAATGATGACAAAATACAACATCAAGTTAGACCACTCTTAAGGTACTATCCCCAAGTAATGGAATTAGCCGAAGCTTTCAACAAGACTTTGGTAAACATACTAGAGACAATAGTCTCCAAGAACAGAAGGGATTGACACGAAAGATTACCAGAAGCCCTATGGGCATACAAGACTTTGTACAAAACTCTAACACAAGCAGCCCCATATTTGCTAGTCTTTGGAGCAGAAGCAATCCTTCCAGTGGAAATTCAGATCCTCTCACTTCGAGTGGCAATCTAAGAAAAGCTCACCAACAAAGAAAGTGCCAAGGTGTGGTTGACTGAGTTCGAAGGACTCAATGAAACCAACCTAAAAGCACCAAAAAAAAAATTGCAACCATATCAAGCTCGCATGGCACGAGCTTATAATAAGAAAAAAAACAGCTCCAATCATTCGATAAGGACGATCTAGTCCCAATGGCCAAGACACCTATCTCAGGCAAAAGAGGAGGAAAATTCGAGGCTAGGTGGGAAGGTCCATACGTCATGGAGAAGGCCTATTCTAACGGCTCATATTTGCTTCGCAATCCCAAAGGTCATAACCCAATGCTGGTCCAGTAACTACAGGATACTGGGAGGGTGTTGGATAGGAGACAGACCTAACCTTTCTCCTTTTTGCACAAAGTGGCTGCACGAGACTCGAACCCACATTTTCACGCTGGCAGCCCAAGCCACAACCATTGCACCAAAGAGAACTGACTAAAATTCAAAGTTCCATTCAACAAGAGGATGCTGAACAATACAAGCTGTAGTGCGGGATTTTAATTCCCTTAAGTCAACTCCTGGGATCATTTCCCTTTTTTTTTTACCATATAAAGAAAGAACTACAATGGACAATTTGGATCAGGAGGCGAATGTGCAAGGGGGAGTCTAATACCTTTAAGGACTGAAATCTAGCAAAGTGTGGCTTGCAGCAGATAGCAACATCATGCATAAAAGATTTCCCATGTGTCAAGTAGATGTTACCCTTTCACTAGATTCAATATCATAAGTGGTTTTAGATTTCAGTTTTGTACAGTTTTTTTAGCAGCAATAACTCTCTCATGGAGACCCTTTCCATGAGCATGGTCACTAACAGAGAGGCCAGACCAACAATATTTGGAGGTCGAAGATGGGAAGTGCTTCTAAAAACCTCAATTCGAAAGAAGCCTGAATGACTGGGATATTGATTTGGTGTCTAACCTCATCTGCTGCCTAAAAGGGGCCTCTCCCTCTGCTTCAAGGGCAGATTGTAAGATTTGGACTTAGAATTCAAAAAGAATTTTCACTGTTAGTTCCTTTTATGATGCCCTCTCCCATGGAACAAATAGTCCTTTCCCTACACTATTTTTTTTTTTTTTTAATTTTCAGCGCTTTCCAAGGTGGCTTTCTTCTTATGCCTGGCTAACTGGGACAAGGTTTAGAATGGTCGATCACTTGATATCGAGAAGACACTTGATGCCAAACAAATGTTGTGTGTTACCAAGAAGATCATTGTAAGGTGGCAAGTGAAGTATGGAACTTCTTTAATCTCTGTTGTGTCTTGGGTGATGACCCAGACCTTCACAGGTATCATTCTCCCTTGGACTTTCTCAAAGGGCATTTTCCTGTAGATATTCCTCTCTTTTGCAATTAGCTGGGGTCTTTGGAGTGAAACTAATGGATGAATCTTCAAAGGACAATATTTTATTTTTTTTCCTTTGGATAATTAACAACACTTTATTAGAAAGGAAAAAAAGAAGCAAACAAAATACTAATACAACAACATCAAAGAGACCAACTCCTAGCACTAGGGAAGATAGCTACCAACAAAACAAGAATGCATGCCCCCCCCCAAGTTGGCCAGTTTTGGTCCAATTGGAACATGCACAAAAGATACCCCCAGAGAAGCCGACAGTTCCCTAATCTCATACAACAAAGAAGCAAGCTACCAAGACCCCAAACTCTTCTCTACACCCCAATTTATAACTGTAGAAGAATCCCCCTCCACAATACAGCCCCAAAGACCCAACTTACGAATCTCGCAAAGACCCATTAGAAGCGCCATCACCTCAACCTGAATAGAGTTACATGAGCCCAATGGACCACACAAAGCTCGAATAACTCTACTGTCACTGTCCTTCACAATGCAGCAACCGGCCCAGGTTGCCTTTAGAGGATCCATCAAAGTTCATCTTTATCATACCTTTACAAGGGGCTTCCCACTGAAGATTACCCTTTCTCATTCTAGGCATATCATGGGATATAGAGGAGATCCAGTCCCTCAGAAACATAGAAGTGGAAAGACCTTGAAATACCTTAGTAACCAGAAGCCAACATCCCACTTCAGGATAGAGTCCACCACATCCATATGATATTTGCTCTACCATTTAAATATTCTAAGGTTTCTTTCTTTCCAAAGCCCTCATATGATCCCGCGAATCAGGCAAGCCCAAAAAAGGCTTCCATGAGTACCCAAGCCCCTACTGCTCCATTGGCAAACGAGATCTAACAAATCTTCTGGCATAACCCACAGTCAGTCTAAGCCTCCCAAGAAATAGTGCCAAATACCCATAGAGAAACTGCAGTGAATAAACAGATGATTAGGCGATTCACTATCCTTCTTGAAGAGACTGCACCAATGAGGGAAGATTTCCATAGAAGGTCTCCTTCTCTGAAGAATGTCCATGGAGTTGACTCGATTAAGAGCTTCTGTTCACAAAAAAGCTTTGACCCTTGGAGGAGCAGGAGCCTTCCAAATCTTATGCACAGGAAAAGGAGAAGAGGGAGCTGATTCAGATACGACATCACTAAGCTGAGGAATATGGTTTTAGGGTATTGTTCCCTTGGTCTTCCCATTTGACTGTATTTAAAGATGTCCTTTTCACGACAAAGGGTAGAATTTAGTGTTTTCTCCCATGCCTTTTCTGTACAGCTTTACAGACTTCTGTACCTTTCTTCTTTTTACTTACGCACGCACGGAAATACTCCAGGAAGGTCGGTCCTAATGCCTCCATGCCTAGGCATATCAAAACATTGGTCATAGGAAAACTAAAGTTGTAGGTTTTAGGCTACACACTCTATTTGCTTGATACTAGCTGCAAGTGAGACGTTATGCAAATTTCATCATTTAAAAAAGATCTTATGCAAACTTTGTATCACCAGCATCATCCACTACAAAACATCGAAGTATACAAAGAACACCCAACAAATCAAAGTGAAGCATAGTGATCTAAATTTCCGTACAGGTTATAATAATATTTATATGTGTATCTTTGTGTTACATGGAGGGTGATCAAAGTTACATTATTTCATATAGTTAAGAAAAACGTTAAAAATTTACTTGACAAAGATTCTGTGAAGAAAATGCTCTCAAAGGACTAAAAGTAAACAGCCAAATGAAAGCATGTAAATATAGGCCATAGGTATGGATCTTTTCATTGAAATATTAAAGTTTAAAGCATAGAAGATAGAAGTGAAATCAGAAGACCTACCTGAATTTAAGCCTGCTGAAACTACTCCAGATGCAGCTGAATTAGCAACAGCGTCGTAGTGGGAAGTATCACCTCTTACCTATTGAGACAGAAATCTGATAGTAGATTAGGGCACTACTGACAATCATTTTTGAACTCATCAAACAGAGCTCCGGTGACATTTTATGATTCAGTACATGTCAACCAGTTCCTTCCAGTGATTAACTTTGATTTCAAAATCAATCTTGTGAATGGTTGACCATGCACAGGTACGAATAGAAATAATACATGTAAACAATCATGCTTTACACCGAAGGGGCAGTTAGTGACTCAATAATTTCAGAAAGTGGGACTGGCAGGGAAGCATTTGGTAATACAACTTCTAGAAATTATATTTTCTGTTAAAATATACTCAAGAAGCATTGACAACAGTTAGATGTGATATAGCCATCTTCCTTTCCTCTTTTATCCTACAGATGGTTTTCCACTTTATTAGATGATCTTTCCTAGAGTCTCCAGGTTCCAAAAGGAAGCTTCTTGAATTTTCCCTAGCATATTTACACCTTGATTGGAGTCTTGAAGAAAAGACAAGAAAAAACAATGACAAGTGGAAGAAAGTGGACCTGATCACAGTGATCCTTCCCCCCAATGAGACGTAGTTCCTCTTCCAAGGTTATAATTTTCAGCTCTAAAGAAAAGTTTACTTAGTGTGTCACTCACTATCATGAAAAGGAAGAGAGAGAAACCCTTTGTCTAAGGCCTCATTTGTATTAAAGAACCTCTTAGGGGATCCATTGACAACAATAGACATGTGAACAGACAATATACAGCCTCTAATACATTTCTCCAACACACTCCAAACCCTTGCTAGCTCCCCAAGTGTGTTTACAGGAGAGAACAGTGTTCCTCCTAAGGAGGGTGGGTGTTGAAGTATATTAATTTGTGTATCCCCTAACACCTTAAGGTTTTGGGAGAATTGGTTAATTTACTGTCAACATGCATCTCCATTGAGAAATCCAAGAACTTCCAATTCAACATGTCATTGTTGTATATCATAAGGGTATCTATGTCACAAGGGTATTATATACCCATACTATGGTATATTAATAAAGGTGTTGGTATAAATACCAACGTATGAGTATACCCTACTCATACGATTCACTCGTTAACCCTTCTCTCTCTTTCTCTCCTGTTCTCTTCTCTTCTCTCATTTTTCTTCTT
The DNA here is from genome assembly GCA_025762735.1 of Platanus orientalis. Taxonomy (NCBI): domain Eukaryota; kingdom Viridiplantae; phylum Streptophyta; class Magnoliopsida; order Proteales; family Platanaceae; genus Platanus; species Platanus orientalis. Next base: position 30,248 of record JAOXJP010022434.1, read on the forward strand.
CTTCTTCTTCCATATTGTTGTGCAGGTAAACCAAGTTGATATCAGAGCGATGTTAGGAAGAGATCTAGCAGAACAAGAGAAGATGACAACGTCAGACCCTTGCTAACATCAGCAAGGAAACCGGGTGTCAGAGAAGGATGAGCCCAGATCCATGGTTGTCCTGATTAATGGGATTTTTTGGTGATTTAAAAAAAAAAAATTGAAGCTTTTAAGAAAGTTTTTCAAAGGGTTTTCTTCTGCAACCCGAAAACCCTTCGTTTTTTAAGATTCGTCGATTCTGATCATAAGAAGGCATCTCATTTCGATTGGCTACAAAAGAGTGGTCGTTTTTAGCAGAGGAATGTTTTGAAACAATCCCCGTGAAGATTGGTAAAGGATCGAGAGAGATCCGAAGTTTTTTCTCCCCTGTCAGTTCCACCTGGGTATGGTACCCATTCAAACCCAGTATTTTTAGGCTTGTGATGCTTAAAACATGTGGATCTAAGTACAAAAGTTGGATCTAAGGACCTGATCGTGCTATCAGGGGCCTTACAACTCGTTTCCCCTTGTGTCCCCTCATGTTCTGCTCCACCAAATGACTGGTTCTCTGCATTAGAGTGGTACTATTCCCTGTTTGTTCTTGGTCTATGATATTGACTAAGTTTCATCATGTCTGAAGCAAGCCAGACATCCAACATGCAAAAAAATGAGATGAGCACATGTGGGGGTGTGGTAACTGAATCCCTAACACACCAATTACAACAATTAAATTTGATGGCACGAATTATCTTACGTGGTCAAAATCAGTCATCATTCATGTCCAGGGCAGAGATAAGAAAGACTAATTAACAGGTGAAGCAGAGAAGCCTTCCAAGGAAGACCTAAAGTTTAGAAAGTGGAAGACAGAAAATGCAATAGTTATGGGATGGTTGTTGGATTCGATGAAACCCGAAATCAGTAACCATTATTTGTACCTGAAAATAACTCACCAGATCTGGCAATCCTTGTCCAAGGCATACTCTTAGATTGACCATACAGCCAATATTTTTTATCTTCGGCAAAAAATTAACACAGTTTAAACCAAGGTTCAAAATATCGTTATCGCAACTCGTATCGCAGACCCGAGATACGGGTACGTCTCGCGTATCGCAGCTTATCGCGGAGATACGGCGTCCGAAACCGAGAGACGGGTGAGATACGGGTCAAATGAAAGAATTTTGATTTGAAACTTTAGGATTTGATAGAATAATCACTAATTCACACTTAGGAATCATTAAATATAGGAAACA